>JAGDQP010013662.1:0-47201 GCA_022664845.1 Lepisma saccharinum
GAAAACATGTAGGTTATGTCAATTCATAGCTTCTTCCATTTCTTGTTTTCCACGATTGAGATTTTAGAACTTAACGACTCCAATACCCAATTTTCAGTCATATGACATCAGTATTTAGTATATAAAATATTTTGGCGAGCATGAATAATTCCAATACTTGGGAACTATTTATTACAATGCCTTAGTACCTCATGTTCCGTGCTTCCATTGAGCTGAAGAGCCCATCTCTCCATGTATGGGGACTCGGTAGCCAACAAAGGCATCAGCTGAATTGCAAAAATTTGGTGACCACGATTAATTAAACCCTGCATTGGTTTTACCACGTAAAAACTAAAAAATGAAAAAAAAAATACACAAATTATGGTTAGCAATTGGGGAAATATCTTTGATCAATATTCCGTTTCCAAACATTAATACGAATATGCTGCTTCTTTACTTATATATTAAGGTTATCATATAGATGGCTTTTCAGAAAGCATACGTTTTGGATGCTAAGATATTCAAATAATTATAGCTCTCTCGTATCATTATTTCATTGTTTAGGAAGCAGAAGATAGCAAAATTAGTTGTTTCTAATAGGATTACAAAACATAGAGTACAAAAATAAACTGATTAACGTTTTTTTAAATAAATTTCAGTCTGTTGAAGCTTTGAAAATAGAAAATAATTCTATTAAGTTTAATGTAAAGCAACAATCTCCAACAAAAGATGGCAGCACTATCTGTGTATACATCTAATGTATTTTTATCGTTGCATGAAATTTCAATGCTGCTCCTACAAATTCAAGCCTAGAGAGTTCAAATTTTCAGGGAAGAAAGTTCATAACCAATTCAAGAGTTTGATCCATAGAGTTAGGAAGAAAATAGAGAGAACATTCATGACATCACATGAAGCCAAATTATGGTTCAACGGCTGCAATCTTGAGTGGCCATATTAGATTCCCTCTGTACCGAGTATTGTGAGGACTGCCTTTTTCTTCAGCCCTAACTTTCTAGGCATATCATAAGAATGAAAAGGCAATACTCGGAAAAGAGTAGGAGCAGGTCAATGTGGTGGATGGGCCTCGTCCCTTCCGTCCTTTGGCTTCATTCCCCTCGTCGATAAAACAGTCTGAAGCTCTCTCTATTTATATTCCTAACTCTATGGTTTGATCAATGCCAATTTCTTATTTTCGTTTTTCTTCATTGTCGTAATCGCTTGATTGTTGTTGTGAATATCAAAACCTATAACAATGAAGCTCTTTCAACAATGAACAAAAAAGAAAATTAAAAATCGGTATTAATAGAACTCTTGTATTGGTTATGACTTTTTCCCTCCTGAAAGTTAGAACTCTCTAGGCTTGAATTTGTAGGAGCAGCATTGGAATTTCGTACAACGATAAAAATACATTAGACACATAAACGGAGGTAGTGCTGCCATCTTTTGTTGAAGATTGTTGCTTTTTTTTTTTCTTTACCAAGAGCTTGATTTATTAGTAAAATCTTTAAGGTGAAAATGCCTTACAAATGCTCTTATCTTTCTGACCTCAAGCTTAAGTCGCTTGAGAACATAAATCCTTGAGAACATAACATAAATCTATAATACTTCTAATTTGATCTTTGTGTGTCTTATTTTTCTGACCTCAACATTCTTTTTCGTTTAACAAAATATAACACAATATTTAGTAGATTCAATATAAGATGCACTTACACAAATCCCTAATATAAATAAGGTCTTTTACTAATCCTATCATGATTTAAATAACGCGCTGTCCTCTGTTTTTGTGACCTTGTAAATAAAATGTCAATACAGTCCATAAAATGGTAGGCCATACTCTTATTTATGACGTTCATCAGGCATATATAAATATTAATTATTTGCTTCCGACAATCGAATAAAATATTAAAATAAAACCATCAACTTTCAAAATCGAATTAAACATTAAATCTCAACAATCAATTATTAAATAAATCATTGAATTCAAATAAATTAATCCAGTCCTATTGACTTGAACTCCCACATCAAGTTCCGCTAACTCATTCGCTTCTCTTTCTAAAGCAATACTTGCGTCATTTACCTTCCGCTTTTTTTTTTTTTTCGTTTTACTTATTACAGTTATATTGTCATAGAGTTTATTCCTATTTCTTCTCTACTTCTTAAAGAAAATATTGTAAAGTGACGCGCAATAAGCCGTGAAACGTGTATACACACGTGCTATTGCAGCACGCGCGAAGCAAGTGCTGTCTGTTGACAAACAAGCAGTAGTAAGAGGTGGAGTACGATGAGCGAGTAAAAGCATGTGCTTCTACTCGTAAACAAGTAATAGCAGGAGACGGACGGAGCCGACCACAGCAGCCGAAGACAGCCGACGGAGCAGAATACAGCGGAAACTGTGGAGTCAGCGGAACAGAACAGAATAAAAGCAGCCGAGTAACAGCAGAAGTTACTGTTCCGCTCCCAGGAGTAGTCACAACCTCTCTCCTCTTCCTCCCAGGTCTGATCTGCTACGGGACAGACCGACCACCTTAGCCTGATCTGCTACGAGATAGACCACTTCTTGCTACCATCTGATCCGCTACGGGATAGGCACTCCTAGCCCAGATCTGCCACGGGATTGGGCACTCTGTATTTCCTCTCTGCCAGGTAGTCACTCGGCTACTTGGGCCAACTGCTGCCAGACAACAATTTGTTGTTTGACCCATCATCAACTGCAAACATAAAAACTTAGAGAGAAAAGTAATTGAGTTACTCTTGTACCTCAAGCACAGTCTTCACAGTTTTGTACGGGAGACTCTTTTTATTAAATTAGTGGACTTGTATTTTATAATAAAAGGTGAAGGGAGGAAAGACAAATTCCGATCCTTTCATTTGCTCTACCTGTCTCTACCAATCAAATAGTCAGTAACGGCGCCAGACTCAGATATTCTGGGCATTGCGGTGGCAATTAAGACTGTGGCAATAGAAACCATTACGATATATTTTACAGTGAAAAGATATCTCAATTTTAAAACATGAAAACACTAAACAGTGAAACAAGATTAAAAATTACCTTTCAGATGGTGGTATAAATTTAAAAGCCAGAGGAAGATGTCCAAATTTCTGGATAAGAAGAGTTGTATATCGTGGACTTTGAGGCGTACATGCTGGTAACACAACGTTAATGGAAGACAGTCTGTAATTCGGAATCCACGTATGGCATTCAGGTTGAAAACTGTTCCCTTATAATAAGGATAAAAACGATAAAATAATATTAATTATCTTAAATGAAATGATCGTATGTGACAGAAGACAACATTGCATAAAGTTAGGTAATATATGTTTAAAGCTACTTTACGGTTGCTAAAGTTGCAGTACGACCCTAGCAGGTGAACATAAATTACGAGTGTTTGGAAACAAGGTCTTGAGAAAGATGTACGGACCAGAACTGGATGAGATAACTAGGGAATGGAGGAGACTACATAATGAAGAACTTCACGGACATCACGACTCATCCGATGTTGTAAAAATAATGAAATCGCGACCACTAAGGTGGGCAGGCCATGTAGCTCGGATGTGAATAAAACGAAGATTATATTCCATCGTGGTTGGTAAACCGGAGAGAAAGAGACCGTTAGGAAGACCGAAACGACTTAGGGAGGACAATATTAGAAGGGATCTTCGAGAAGTAGGTGTTTGTGATAAAAACTGGCTTGACTTTGCTCAGGATAGAATCCTGTGGAGAACATATCTTACTGCGGGGATGAACTTGCGAGTTCCGTAAGCCATATGTTTAAAGAAGTATTCATATTTCTGATTAGTATGTGCCATATACCAATTGATTTTATATTAGACTGTTTCACGATATTTATAGGAGTTAATCGTGTTCACAATTGTTCAAGTGTTTAAGTGTTACTATATCGTATGATGAACCATGATTATAATTGGAATACTAGAATATTCTGAAAATGTCTATAACATGTTTCTAAAGTAAATTGGTAATACATTGTAATTCTAATACAGGGAAATATGGTGTTTTCTGGTTATGGAATAAAGTCAATAAGGACTGAATTGAGAATAAACCGTAGTCAAAGTGGTATACAAAGGTTTTGGAACAAATCTAGTTTAGTTTATACGAGTGGGAAAATGACCGTCGGTAGAGGGTCGAAAGGGCGTGGACGGCACCCCTCCTCCTGGAAGTGTAGCTAGTGTTATCTAAAGTGGAAACAAGTCATAGGCTAAATTAAAAATCTACAGACACAAAAAGTTGTATAATAAGGAAGATTCTATATCTTTCAAGTTTATTGAAAAACAATTGACATTAAGATATATCTACTATTATCTACATGGCCTAGTCGGTAGCGCGCTCGACTTCAGTGCGAGCGATCCCGAATTCGATTCCCGGTGGGAGCTCAAAATTTTGGTGTTGACCCAGTATCGTGAGGGCAATTGGGGAGCTGCTGTGAATAAAAGACAGTGGCGACAGTTGAGAGCTTTGGATCTCCTCTCCCAACCCGTCTGGTCAGCGTGGAAGCAGTAGACTAACTCCTCCCTCCGAGAGAGGCCTCATCCAGTAGTGGATTGCATATGGCTGCGAATTATTATGATTATTTATAAAGGAGCTAATTATTTTTATTCATTTTTGTTGCTATATTCACATTTTGGAACAGTATAAATAATAACCTTTGGATTTGTTTTCTAAACTATATATTTAAATTATGCAAGTACACAAATATATATTTAAAGAACACTTTGGGAAGGATGATTTTGACACCTTGAAGAACATTTCCAAACCAAATTAACCAATTCCGCAAAACAATGTAGTTTACTGTTATTAAAAGCATTCACTAATCGCGAAATTTCATTTTGTGAAGCTATCCTTTTACTAGCAAATGTTATTTATAATCAAGAAATAACGTCTTTACATTTTGAAAAAAAAAAAGCAATAACTCTCTTTCTCCGTAAACTTTTTTACGTATTTACAATATCTATACCTAAATGTTATCTTTCTCGCTCTTAGAATAATAATAATAATAATAATAATAAAAATAATAATAATATATCTGACATTAGTCTAAAATTTATGCAATAGTTTAATCTTGATGGTTCGTGCCCACAATATGGACACACAAGCAACTACCATTTGAACTCTCCTAGAATTTTTTTCTGGTGACGCCCATGGCGTTGAGCACCTCGTTATGGTTGAGTAATGTGAATAAGGCGAGACAACCCTTTTTTATTAGTGTAAAAATAAATGCAGCTTGATATGTAAGCTTGAAGATATGACAGAAAACTAGCAAGGGCCCCTCCACCATATACACATACACACACAGACAGAGAGAGAGAGAGAGAGAGAGAGAGAGAGAGAGATAGAGAGAGAGAGAGAGATAAAAAGGACACAATATTTCGCCAAAGCGTGGTCACGAAATAGGAATAAAAAAGGAGAGAGCACTGGCAATAAGAAGCGGTCATCTGCTCCCATCTCTTTCTAACTGTCAGGTGAGTCAGGGTTCAAGATTTTCAGGATTCTGACTCGAAAGGTTTCGTCAAAGGTGCAGCCGTGATAAGAATTGTGCTGAGGTATGGGGAGATCCGGAAGTTGTGATTTGGAGAAGTAGCGATGGTTGTTGATGCGGATTGTTAGAGGAGTTTGGGTTTCGCCAACGTAGAAGGCGGAACATAGGTTAAAGAGTAGGAGATAAACAAAGTTGGAAGATATGCAACTGCCGGAGTGTCGGAAAGAGAACATCGTGTGAGTGACAGGAATGTTCAAAGGTCAAACAGGAATCAAAAATAGGACAAGTTCTGCAGCGGGGTCTATTGCACTTGACAGCTTTGGGGGAGGGGGCGGGATTACTCCAGTTCTGGTGAGATTCGTGTTGAGATTCGAAGGTCTGCGGCAGACTATTTTGGGGCACGACGGGAAAACTTTCAGTTTCAGGTGACGCAGTGAGTATGGAGTGCGCTTGTTTGAGGAGCTTTTGGAGGGCCTGAAGGCTTGGGTGGTACTTGCCGAATACGAAGTGTCGATAAATTTGATCTTTGATTACTTCTACAATCTCGGTTTGAGGAACTAACACTGCTACCTAGTGGAATTTTGGTGTAGCCTGAATGAACATTATCCAATATCATAAAAAACAAATGCTCTTCATGTTCTATTGGATATGCATCCATTAAAACCAGTCAGCAAAAGAGAATGGATACCGAAGCAGATATGAAGCTACAAGTCTCCAGCACAGAAACTGCTATTAAAGAACTTTGCAGAAACGAAAGACAAATACATTCATTCCACTGAAAATAATGCTTTAAAAAGCACCATAATTATTCATTATTATAAACCTGGTTAAAACTAGTTACTTTCATCCACGTTGTGATTTTTCTTGTTACTGGCAAATTAAATATAGTAAATGCAAGCAGCTCTTTTCATAAATATATTTACTTCTTATATATACTGTAATATCCCATGTATGGGCAACGCCCTAGCCGAGCTGGTCTACCGGTTCCCGTAAGATCACCGAAGTCAAGCAGCTCTGGGTCTGGTCAGTGTTTGGATGGGTGACCGTTTCAACACTCCAGATGGTGTTGCCTGTGCGGCGTCCACCCAGCGTCGTGAGGCCAATTGGGGAGCTACCTGAATAAAGAGGTAGCGATCACAGTTGAGGGCTTCGGCTCTCCTCTCCCAACACGTTTGGTCAGCGTGGGAGCAGTAGACCACCTCCTCCCTCCGGGAGAGGCCTCATCCAGTAGTGGATTGAATATGGCTGTGTATTATTATTATTATATATCCCGTGTATTAGCTCACACGTGTATATTATGTAAACGCTAAACAGTATAGTTGTGTTTGTAAATAAACATGTATAACATGTGTGGCAACAATAACAAACAAGTGAGTGACACAACAGCAGACGACAAGACCAACTCTAAATGAACACATCAGATGGAGCTGATATCAACATGCAGAGGGAGTTGGAGTCGTCGAAGGACCTGGAGAACCGCACCCAAAGAAGACCATAAAACCATGATGCACCAGCTTTAGAGTATCATTTACTCCTGGGTGATCTACTCCTCTCCTCCTTACCTGTTCACAGAAGGCATCGCTTCTGGTGTATACTCTACCTAATTAACCTCATTGTACACAGAAGGCATCGCTTCTGGTACATTTCAGACACACAGAAGGCTTCGCTTCTGGTACGGTACCTGATCCTAGACCTCTCTTTGGCGAAGACACCCAAAGAAGAAGACGTCTACATCAAACATTTATTCTTGTAATTCGCCTCCTTCGGGACACTCTTTTTGTTAAACTATCTCATTTCATAATAAACTGGTTGAGTGCTAGAAAGACAATCCCGAGCATCTATTAGCTCTACCTCAGGTACTCTGTAAGATAAATCAATAGAACATTACGTGGTGGCGGGTTACGATATAAAACGATTTTCTGGGGTCTGGCTTGCAACTTTATGTTAAAATGATTTTCGTCTTTGAACTCCATGTTAAAAGAGATTTCGCTTTTGAACTTCATGATTAATAAGGTTTGATCTACAATATTGGAGACACATTGATACTTAAGCACAATATACATCATTTTAATTATAATATTTATTATATGTATTTACATACCTATGGCTCGAATTGTTATGGGAATAGGTACTTTAACCCATCTCACACCATCTTCATCAACTTCTTCCGCAACAGAAATTACACATTGTTCCATAAATAAATCTCTGTCAGCTTCTTTTCTCAATATCTCCCTAAAAGTTCTACTTGTGCAGTCTTGCAGAGGGACTCTCTTCCACCAGTAAACGTACCCTTCTAACTCACCTCCATACAACAAGTCTACAGTTGGAGGATAAAAGTAAACCTCAAAGATTGCAGATTGATTGGCCAAAATTTCAACCATCTTCGGACTAATTTGAAATATTTTCTCAGCATCTGTAATGGAGTAAAACTGTAAGTAAAAATGATTATACAGCCTTAAAAAGAATGTGTACAAATACGCAAACTTTTCCAGCAAATAGTATACATTTAACACTTAAAACCATTCTACGCAATTTGAATATTTGCTCAACGTTGTCTCAGCAAGGTTAGGTGTTGCGGTTTATATGGTGATTTTCCGAAAGCTAGCACATGCTCTAGGGGCGAAGACGATATCTAACTACAGACTGACACTGAGAAGGTGTTATGTTTAAACTCTGCTTGTGCTGACAGTGTTTACTGACAATTTTGTTTTTTTTCTTTTGGGCTGGGGGTGGGATGGGGGAGTTGAACCCTATGAGGTAAATGCTCTGACCTTGAATCAAGGTTCTGTAAGTTGCTTTCTTAATCCCGATCCCCAGACGCTTTGCTCAGTCTTTAAATAAGTCTAGATCGTAAAATAGACACTACATCATTGTAAGTTTATTAAATAAATAAAGAGAGAACAAGACAACAAACATACAGGGATTGCGATTTCTTTAGTTACATTTAGCAGTTTGGAGGGCATCGCTTCTATAAGAAACTTGGTTATAAATTCTTCCTTAAAAGCTGAAGAGGGAAGTAGGTGCACGAGAAGCCAGTATTGGGAATTATACTGTGTACCTATTTTCTATTATACAAAAGATATGTAGATATTCATATGAATGGATGTAACCCAATGTAGTATTATAAATAATTATGCGACTGTGGTATACAAATTTCAATTTCAATCTGAATTTTATTTATGGACTTTAGGCATCTAAGGCTCAGGTCGGGATAGGGGAGGGGAAAGATTTCGGGAAGGTGTCGGCGAAAGCCTATGCTGAAGGTACCATCCCGGCATTTGCCTGGTGTGAGTGAAGAAAAACTCTAGAAAAACCTCAGTCAGGATGGTCAACTGGGATCGAACCCACGATCTCCCGAATGCTACGCCAACGCTCTACCACTGAGCTACTGCAGCTCGGTTTTGTGATATACAAATATTTCGGTAAAGATAAATTTACAAGAAGAAAATCTCTAGCATGTACACTTCCACGTCAGTTTTTTTCTCAAGCTATTTGAAAGGACAGATAATTGATAAATACATCAGAAGAGATCGTAAGTCTAATGAAAAGAGAAATAGATTGGGGCCAGAAAAAGGAAAGGTACACCTGATTGATAACTAAGAGCTTCTGAAAGGCCTATAGCCTTTTTTGTAATTTTGTTGGCAAAGTTATTTTGACAATAAACATATCTTATTAAAGCAAAAATGTATAATTTATGTTTAAGGCTGAATCCAAGTAGGTTTTCCCGCCTTTTTTGTTTTACGTCAATTATTCAAATTTGAGTGCAGTTAAACAGAAAATAACTTTCACAAACCTAAGCTTGTTTCGTATTTCAATAATTAATACAATTAGGTTTAAAGAAGTGTTATCAAAAACTTCAAAACTATGTCAATACAGTTTTGGGGCAGTCCCAAGACTCAAAACTGTATTGACATAGTTTTGAAGTTTCTGATAATACTTTTTTAAACCAAATTGTATTAGTTATTGAAATACGAAACAAGCTGTAGTTTGTGAAAGTTATTTTCTGTTTAACTGCACTCAAATTTGAATAATTGACGTAACACCAAAAAGGCGGGAAAACCTTTGAATTCAGTACTAAAGCAATGACCTTGGATTTTAAACCAATTCGTGGATAGATATAAAATGAGAGCGTTTACACAATATCGAGCATGTAGAGTAGAAATGCTTGTACTACAGAGCAAAATTATCCCTAAAGCAAATGAAAAAAAAAAAATAGTTTTAATACAAGAAATGAAATACAATTTTATGAGGGATAAGAATCTGTCATCCCTCGTACACGATTGAGAACGATCGCTTGTGACCACATTCATTCCTTCATAAAGTATCCACTCCCTGAAAAATTGTACGAAACAAACAAATTAAAACCAAAAACTAAATTAGTCTGAACACAAACTTGTCACAAAGGATGATTAAAATAAAAAATATTCTCCAACTGAGGAATAGTCCACTAGTTTTATAACTTTCTGGTATTTAGAATTGCTACCTGATTGACCTGGTTAATTTCACTGAGTTAAAGAAACAAGATCTCAAAGAACACAATATAATATAAAATTTTCCGTATAACTAAAGAGTTCGTCTACGCTAATTTGGGCAGTTCCTATTGTTTCTCCATCTTTTCCTTACTTTTTCTCTTTTGTCAGTACTGAATTTTATAAATTTCTTCTAGTACAATGGATAGATCACATTTTTAAAGCATAAAACATACACACACCTAAATGTTAAACAGACCACCAATTGTAACACATCTTCTCGGAAAGAGTGGACTATTTAGGTCAAATCACAGAGAACGGTATACAGAGAATTAACCTGTATTCTTATAAATGCCTGTGCATTTCCTTCTAACTTCGAAATAGTTTCTTTCCTCATCGCTAGATGCCTCTGAAGTCAATAGCTTATTTTCTTAAAGGTCCTGGTCAGCTGAAAGTCTGTGATTCGTTCAGCATTTTGTTGTTAGCTGGAATACGGAAGCACAAAGCAATCAGAAGCTTGGATTTATCAGCCAAGAAAATACGCTATTAAACTCAGAGACATCTACTGGTGATAAAAGAAACTACCTTGAAATCAGAAATAGATGCGTAGATATTTATGAATGCAGGTTAATTCTCTATATGGTTTTGAACGAATAAAGGAATTTTCATTTCTCTGTTGTCGGATATCACCTCCACTCTGTTGCCATGATATCTGCCATGCTTTATTTTTTCAAACAAATGAAGTAACACTACAGT
The DNA here is from genome assembly GCA_022664845.1 of Lepisma saccharinum. Taxonomy (NCBI): domain Eukaryota; kingdom Metazoa; phylum Arthropoda; class Insecta; order Zygentoma; family Lepismatidae; genus Lepisma; species Lepisma saccharinum. The sequence goes on from JAGDQP010013662.1 coordinate 10,697, forward strand.
TTCTTGGGGGAAAATACGAACAGGGAATTATTTTGCGTGACATTGAATGCACATAAACAGTGAATGTGATTAAATGAACCAACGTAGTCAGTGGTCGAAGTGAGGCGGTATGCATCGGTATGGCATACCGGTTCTGGTTTCCGAGAGCTAAACGCATACCGTTACTGAAACACATGTTTTACGTGTTCTTATATCAATTTCTGATTTGTCTAGGAAAAATAATAGGAAGACAATGTTTCTGTTTCTTCTCCACTTTGAACACTGATTACTTAGTATACAAAAGTTGGATAGTAAATGGTATTCTTTCTTTAGAATAAAAAGCTTCCATTTCGGAACTGCTAGATAATTAAAAATAAATCATCTTATTTTTTTTAACCATTATTTTTGTCTATACTACCCTCCTCCCCTACACACAAGAAAAAGTAGCACTTTGAGCCATGAAAAGTTCCCCCCCCCCCAACTCTGGATAAATGTGGGTTTAAGAAATTTATTGATACTATTGGCGAAATTTCCCTTAAAATATCGAAATGAAAGAGTACATTTTCAATAATTAAAAAAAAAATTAATTGTAAGTGCTAATAATAAGATTTTGTCATCTTTCTTGACACTGTCAGCTTAACTAAGAATCAGAGGGAAATATTTATGATTTCTGACGGACAGGGAATTGTTATAGTTGCCAAAAAGAACCAGTTTGTAAATCATACTGGCTGGCATAGAAGCTTTTTCTGTGGGCGAATACATTCTAACTCGTATTAACAAGGTGCTAACACTAATATCAAAGTACAGCACAAATTAAGCAAGACCAAGACCAATTAGGAATATTAAGCTTACTTTTCAATAACGGTAATCAATGGTTGTTTAAATTTTCAGAAACTAAAAGTACGTTTCACTACTGATTGGCATTATAACTTAAGGCTCAGTCCAAGTGGGTTTTCCCGCCTTTTTCGTTTTACGTCAATTATTAAGATTTCAGTAGAGGAAAACAGAAATTAACTTACACAGACCGAAGATCGTTTCGTCCTTCAATAATGAGTACAACTAATTTTAATAAAACATTAATAGTAAACTCAGGATTGTGTGCAGACACTTTTGGGACAGAATAATGTCCCAAAAGTGTCTGCACACAATCCTGCAGTTACTACTAGCATTTCATAAAAGCTAATTATACTCATTATTGAAGAACGAAACGAACTTTGCTCCGTGAGACTTAATTTCTGTTTTCCTCTACTGAAATTTCAAGAATTGACGTAAAACGAAAAGGGCGGGAAAACCCACTTGGATTGAGCCTTAATAATTACATATTTTGGGACCATTCTTTCATTTTTTATCCACAATCTCACAATTCACTGTGATATTTATTGTCCACTTACCTTCATACCATTCGAGAATAATATTTTCGTCTGTATTGTTAGTTATACTAACTGTTTTTGTCTCGTTCGTGCCTTGAACATTACATCTTCCAAAATCTAAGTTTTGTATGTTAATAGCAATCGGTGGTTCGTTGTCTACATACTGGACGTGATCTTTCAAATAACCTTCATAACCTTCCTCGTTGACACACATTGGATGCTGTTTGATTTTTTTTAATACTCTGGGAACAGCACCTTCCTTGCACACTCCAACAAGATGTATTATCACTGGAGCCTGGGAATCAAACATCAGATTAAAACGAGCTTTAGTCAGGCACGTATCCAGAAGTTGGTTTTCAGAAGGGTGCACGGGCTTCCGGGGTGGGTTTCAAGGTACTTCTGGACAAGAAATGTATATGAAATACAGATAATAATACCCCTACAATTATATTAATTCTGCCTAAAACTCTGAATTTGAGACGTCCTCAGACAAAGTTGCCTAAAGGTCTTAAAAATTAAATTCAGAATTACGAATTTTAGGTGTCCTGACCCCTCAAGATTCACTTCTAAACATATCCCTGGCTTTAGTATGAATAGTAAATGTATCTATTGGCATATATTACATATGAAATACAGTCCAGGTTGTATTATGGGCACTCCTCAGTTGGTTTAAGCTGCTTAATTAAGTTAATTATAGATGCGTGTAAACAGATAGTAAGTTTTCCATCCTGCTTTCTAATTCAGTAACGAATACCATTATCGTTAAATTAATAAATTACAGAGCTGGACACAGTTGAGGCCAACTCTGATTTTACGTGCTCTCATTGGCCAAAATCAGACCTGGCCTCAACTTTGCGCCGACTAGAAGTTTAGAGGTCGATTGTAGAACTGTCCCTTAATCCATCTCTTATTCCAATTTTCTTCTTTTTTTTTTCTTTTCATTTTATCACTTTATATTTTTTCTCATCCAAAATATTTACGCCTACTTCTTCTCTCAGCACGTTAATTTAACATGTCAATTTAATTTGTGATTCGATATTTGATCCTCTGTGTACTTCGTATTTAACAGCTTGCTGTCATTAACGGTCTACTCTTATGTAATTATGTAAAGTTAAACTACGGAATATCAAGAAAGTTTCTACACTGTTATGTGTGTGATTAGTGCCATGTGAATATTACTTTGGGAACGTACCTAATGAATCTTTATAGTTTCATACTCTCTCTCCATTTAATATTTTTGTCGATATCTGACATTCTTAGATATACGCTGTATTACAACACATACAACTTACGTACTATATACACATTCAACCTTATTCAGAAACATTTTTTTGGTGTGACTAGCGCTGTACTAACGAATAACGACCAATATTAAAAGATCACTCGTTAGTACAGCGCTAGTCACTTGAAACAAACGTTTCTGAATACGGCTGATTCTCTCTATATGTTGTTTGTTCTGAAGTATGTTAACGAATTGTTGCCGAATGCCATAATAAATTGATTATAAATAATTACAAACCCAAACATACCACACCATATACCACCACTTAGACTCTAGTAATTTTGCAAATTCACTAAAACCATAGTCCCTTATAAAAACTAAATAATTGCTAACATATTTTACATCTCGTACCTGATGTTCTACAAGACATGCAACTTCCTTGAAATAGATTCTTCGCTTCTTCGGAAGAAATTTCACCACGACATGTAAACAGTCAACGGATCCAATAACACCATGTGATGGATGGCACTCAAATATATTTGGTCCACGAGGAATATCAAACTGATAAGTTGCGGGAACTTTCGCTTTGTTTACTAGTAAAAAATCTGTTGTAATTTCAACAAATGGTTTCTCACAAACTAGAAACAGTACTTTTTCACTTGAGATCACTTCGGGACCTGCAATATATGCGAAAGTACAAATAAAACATAATGAGCCGTACTCAGAAACATGTTCTTGGACTGATTAGTCGGTGTACTAACGAGTGAGTAACAACTGATTCACCTTGTTAGTCACTCGAAAGTACAGCGCTAGTCACTCCATAAACAGTTTCTGAATAAGACTGAATATGTTTAAATTTACTTCATTGCTAAGGCGTAATTTTAGAGTATTAAGCTGTATCATTTTGACAACAAATATGTAGATCAATTCTCTCTTCTAACTTACTAGTGTTTTAGTCGAAGTACGTAGTATTAGGGTAAATCCTATGCAAATGAAGAGAGGTTCACATACGAATGGGCAAATCCTAAATCTAACACTCAAGCTATTAGTAGGGTCTACCTTCTGCTCACTCAATGAATACCTGAACAGCCCATTATACTTATTAAATCTAAGTGTCAATTTTACAGAAGAGTAATGGTTATATTATTATCAGCAATAAATCTTAATCACTGGGTCCAATCCATTGACCTATATCTAAAAGAATACTCGACTGATCAATGCTATTAAACATTCAATGACTACATGAAGCCAGGGAGCGGAGGGACAGTTAATCGTCTACTTCGAGTCTGAATTAATATGGACCATATTTTCATTTCTTACTTAGGTTTTTACACTTTATATTGCTGTGCGGCCGTTTATTTTATTTATATAAATTACCTTTACTGTAATAATATGTTTAATCAAATAAACATCACTATGGTAATACATTTAATCAAATTACTTCCACTGTGGTAATATATTTAATCAAATTACCTTCACTGTGGTAATTTGTTTAACAAATTACCTTCACTGTCTTAATATGTTTAACCAAATTACCTTTAATATGGTAATATGTTTAACCAAATTACCTTTAATATGTTAATATGTTTAACCAAATTACCTTTAATATGGTTATATGTTTAAACAAATTACCTTCACTATGGTAATAAGTTTAACCAAATTACCTGACAGTGTTCAATGTGGTCACGTTAGTTCCGGGTATATTTAGTGTACAAAGACACTCCTTAAACGTTGACGTTTGCGCATTACATCAGTGCCCTGTTCAGAATCATCCTCGTATCTGCTATTTCGGATATTCATCCTTTTTATATCTCTTGGAAGCCTTTTACTGTTTCTTTGTTCCAGATCATGCTCCTCTCTTTTAGATTCCGTTTCAGGCGAGGCCAACTTCCAATCCCAATGCCACAAATCTGTGCTGGAGACGGTCGAATCTTATGAGAATGGACGGGGGAAACTTGAACACAAAAGATTTTTATCAGTGAAATTGATAAGTGGCTTGTCATATGAGGCATGACAACAACAGCAAGGCTTCAAACGTGCGTTAAATTCTTGAGTACCTACGCCACCGACGCGCGTGAGTATCGCTGTGGAAGCGTTACCAACAAACCACAAAGCAGCGCTGTTAGTAGTCTGACCTTCCCTTGGTCACCTTTCCTTTCATGTTCGCTCTGCTTACACTGTCGGTTATTTTGTTTCCCGCTTTTTAAGATCCTCAAGGTAAGAACCGTAAGTGTGCTTTCTTGTCACCGATTTTTGACTTTCAGTTAGGGAAGTTCACTCCAATAATTTATTTGTTAAGCTTCGCCGAAAATTTTGTGAAAATTTCTCAGGTTCACGGAAACACCTGTTAAAATGTATCTTTTCTTACGGAAAACGGAAAAAATGGTGACTTACGAAGGGAATGGTAAGATTTTTATTGAAGAGAAAAACTAAACAAATGAGTTCTTCGATTCTACTACCAATCAAAGGTACCTTTAAAGTAACCTAAACTATTAATAATTAACTCTGGTTATGGTCTGATACTTTGTTTCAATAAAGCACTGACTACCTACCATGTTATGTAATGCACTATAGCTTTAATTCTTATGCAAGGGAAAATATCTGCTCACGATATGTTTTCACACAGACAGACGGCAGGTAAAAGCGGGCAAGTAAGGTCCCTTATGATTAGCAATATCTAGGAATAGACTATGAAGATACAAAAAATCTACAAACCAACTACTAAATAAATAAGTAACTGCTTAATGAATCTATTCAATCAAACCAATATCAATCATTAATTATTATAAGAAAACAAATTAGTTCACTTTCTTGATTACCTTAAGTTACTTGTTTCTTTTTTTGTTTATGTTGTTGTTGCTTTTTCCTTTTTTTTTTTTTTTTTTTTTTAATATTCAAGTTTCATAGAAACTATTATGTTCAGAGGCTAAGACAATTTATTATTTACAGACGACTATATTATTGTTTACTGTTACTTCATTGGGAAATCTTTTTAAAGGGAGGGTAGTCTACCAACATTCGCTGTACGGGTGACAAGTTCGGAGTAAGTACAAATTATAAAAATGAAAATGTGAACAAAAATAATACATAAATAATAACAATAATTACATCTATGTTCACAGTTGAAATGCACTTACCAACACTTTTTCCTTTAGTAGTAATTATTCTTTTAACACCACTACTTTCCTGAAGAGAAAAGTAATCGATGTTAACTCTCCCGACCACATTAGGAGAATACAGTAAATTCAGTTTTCCCGTTCCACCTGGTTCCACTTCAATTTTATAGTCTTCAAAGTCAAACGTGTGATCCAATGGATTTGTGTGAGGATCCCTTTTCACGTCGTATACCAGGTACTCCTGCAATTGCAAAATGTATGGTTAATTGCACTGTTATTCAGGCAGAAGTAAGGAGGAGTTGATAGAAAAGTAATTTTGAATCGAATACTAAAATGTCTGATATGGAATACAGGGGTGTGTGCATAGTATAATACCATAGACCTCATAATAGATAGACTTAGCACGCTTCCCCATTTCAGGCTGTTCTAAAACTAATGAGTTTTTAGTTGAGAGCACGCGATTTTAAATCCATCCGCTAGGTAGCTCTGCCATAGATCTCATAGTAGAATATGACGTCTAAGGCAGAGCTACCTAGCGGATGGATTCAAAATCACGTGCTCTGAACAAAAACCCATTAGTTTTAGCGCAGCCAGAAATGGGGAAGTGTGCTAAGTCTATCTATTATGAGGTATATAATAATACTTTGTGGCTGTAGTGATATAGTAAGTTTTCAGTTGGAAAAATGAATGATGAAAAAATAAAAAACGTAAGTAAAGTAGAAGATGTGGAAATTACATTTTTGAGGAGCATGTTGTGTGTCCACTAGAAGTACGGTGACCATATTTTCTCAGTCGGAATTCGGGACAGGTCTTACTACGATCTAATTAATATCCCTTTTTTTACGGGTGGTTTGAGAGTCAACCCGGGAAAACGTTTTATTCATGCTAGAAATTAGGTTAAATCTTGCGTTTTACTAAGGTTATCAGACGTCCTCCTATTGGAGGACATGTCCTCTTTTTCATCTTGTCCTCTCTCCTTTTCTAAATATCTTGAAATATCCTTCAATCTCTAATGAACAGGTTAAAAAAATTCATATTGTACATATTCGTACTCCTGTGATCCAAATTCATAATTTTAATAAAATGTTCGTTAGCGAAATATCAAGAAGAAGGTTCATGATTTGGTTCGTCTTCGATAACTATAATAAAACACCAACCTCATAAATTTAAAATTTCTTAAAATACAATCCCGGCCAGGACACTGGAGAATTTTCTCATAGTGTCCCCATGCCTGGCGCTGAGGTGCACTCAGCCTCCTATCAAATTGAGTACCAGAGTATCCTTGGTATTCCTGGGCACCTTGAGAAGGTAAAGGCGGTCGAGCGTGGAACTGACCATCCCACCTCACTTAGTACCGTAGGTCAAGAAAATGTGGAGCGCTACCTCCACATCCCCCATGCGCCGTTCACGACGCGTGCGTATCGCACATGGGATAGCTTTACCTTTTTTTACAACAAATATTATTATTTAGTTGATCATTTATTTATTAGTTACGAATACTCAGGAGCACTACAGCAAAATAAATGTAAAATTTACTTCAAATGCCCCTATCAAATTAAATTATATAGCCTTTTTGACAAAATTCGAGACACTACCCTAAAATTCGGGACGTATGATCACCGTAACTAGAAGGAATAGAATCAGAAAGAACTAAATAAGAGAGACTAGTGAACAGATAAACAAACTGGAAAGGAAGGAGCAAGTTCAAGAGGTACGGACATATTGAATGTAGAAGAGTTATCGAGGATGGTATGAGAGTGGAAAATGTGTAAGATCTCCACTCACCACGGACCTTACGTGGTCAGTTAGATAGCAATAAATTAGCAAAAACTAACTAAGCTACTCTTTATTAGTGTTATCAAAAACACTAGCGCAGTCCAGCAGACCTGGCTGGTTCGCATATAAAATCAGACTTCCACTCAGAGAAGTCAGTCTGATTTAAAAAGTGAAAGAGGGGGCGGGGTCACTCCAGAAATAGGTCACAATAGGCCCGCCAACCCAACATCTCTACAGCAGTCTAAAGCAGGCTGCAAACAACGTCGAAAGTACACTGCGTCGCCTTAACCAAAAACTGGGTAGCTTTAGAAACGTCTATAACTACCAAAAGTTAACTCAGAATCCAATAGTTTTACTAACCGGACGAACGCTTGCTGTCACACAGCGGAGAGTGGAAACATAACTTGACAACAAAACAGCTTTGCTCAAAAGGTACGATCCAATCAAGGTAAACACTGCATAGAAAAACAAAATAACTTCATAAACAAGGGACAGAGAAAAGAAAAGGAGAGGAAGTACGTCGGATGCTGACACTGGGACCTGAACTCAAGAAGTAGAGGATCATGAAACCGTTCATGAGTAAGCGAGTGAGGCAACAGAAAAAACATCTTCGGCGAAGCGCTTTCACACGAAGGCAAAAAAAAAAAAAAAAAAAAAAAAATAGCTAACCGTTCTCTGACAAAACTTCAGAGAATTAAAAAATAACGTAGACTTTAGCTAATAAAAATAAATAAAAATATTATAACGTATAAAATTCTCTCTTAATATGAATACGATTAAATTTTCTTTACATACAATACTTTTCTTCCTCACCAGCCCCTAAGTTTGTGGTACAGGAACTTCATGCCCTTGGGAAACGGATCGCTACCAGACGATTTCTTGCCCCAAATATGGCGGAAAGTACAACGTTCCATTTGGGAGTGCTTCAGTGCTGCCTATGTCTATGTTCGATCTAGTGGTAACATATTAAATCCATAGACTGTAGTCTATCCAACTACTAACAACCTTCTATTTTACTGGTTCTTTTATGTTCCGAAGACAGTTTCTGAAGTAAATGCACTGAAATATACGCTGAAATTCGAAAAGGTGAAAGCTCGTTTATCCTGTTTTAGAGCTATGAAGCCTGTTTCGTTGATTTTTCCCAAGCGAGCCTCTTCAGGAACATCATAATGTGTGTACTCCTCGGGTCGATGACATTGCGTCTTTGGTCTTTGTATTGTGTATAACGAAAGAAAAGAATAATTATCTAACTTCAGTTGTTTAGGGTAAATTATTTTCGAGAAATGCATACAATTTTGAAAATTGTGTAAAATGTTAAAAAAAAACAGAAAAGGAAGGAAAGGGAACGAAATATTTATCAGAAGAAACGAAAAGTTGTTAAGAAAGATTTTTGTGAAAACCCGGCGTTCCAGTTAGTAACCCTACGTGAAACATCAGAGTTAATTTATCACTGCAAGGACAAATCAAGGCTAGTCGAAACTTTGTTTAAACCAGCGTACTATTTGGGAATTTGACAGCCAGTTTGTTTGAGAAAGGTCGTCGACCCGAAGAGTAAAGTGCTCATCATTATGAAACTCTTGAGGTGACTCGCTCCTGAAAAATTACAAATCAGCCTTCTTCATAGCTCTATTCTAACAAGGATAATAAGCTTTACCAGTTTGGAATTAAAGTCTACATAAATAACTTTATTCCAGAAACTGCTTTCGTAACAAAAGGACTAGTAAAATGTACCTCGTTCAGCAGAAAAACCCGTGGAGTAATCGGTAAAGTGGCGGACAACAAACATCTCAAGGTCGTGAGTTCGAATCGCTCTGCAGGTTGAAATCTTTTCCCACTACAGGCTCGATGTTGTTCTACTAACATTTTTAGAAACAAGTCTTGTAGCAAATTTGTCCTCAAAGGTTTGTAGCAAGTTTGGCGTGCAAAGTTTGTAGTAAATTTGGTGTCTGTCAACTAGCAAGTTTGCTGCAAGGTTGTAGCATTGCAATGCAAAACTTGCTGCAAGTTTCGGGACTTCCAATGCCAATATTGCAGCAAACTTGCTGTAAATTTCCTGTGCAATCTGGGTTTAATCTGCTGTCGGAGGTCAGTTCAACGAAATATTGTTTGTATGCCTCTTTCTTCCTACTGGTAACGTCTCTGGAGTACCCCATATTTAAATTAATAAAAGATGCGTTTGTAACGATCTCATCATATTTGTATCTTGTTTCCTGTATCAGATGGAAGGAAATCTGTAGTTTCTTTTGTGCTTATGGAAGGTCGATGTTAGCAGTCTGGAGATACTCTGAAGTTACGTGCAAAGATCTCGAAATGTTTTCTCAAGTTAGCAAATAAGGACGAATTAATATGGTTCTATCTTATTCTTTCATGTTTTAGCTTCTCCCTGTCCTTCTGGTTGGGCGTTCTTACGGTTAAAGCTGTTAGTGCTTTCAGGAACTTTACATAGCGCTCTATCATGCAAGCAATACTCCTTTGATTCTCATCTTTTGGACAATGTTTCTGAAGAGTTCTCTTCTGGACTAGAGAAGTCATTTCACTTCTTAGTGCCAAAAATAACCATCTTGGTGTGCCATTAGTCAAGAAACTTTGTAAAACTTTATTTTTGTAAACTTTATTTTTATATGGGCCAGTTTAGTAACTTTGGACTTCGGCCCGTCACGATTTTGCCTTTAGCTGTTAAGTGTTAAAATCCACACCCATGCCCCAGCCGGGACTCGAACCCGGGACCGTTGAGTCGATAGCCTACCGCCGCAGACCGCTCGACCACCCGGCCGGCAGTCAAGAAACATTAGGACGTTAGTCATAATTTTAAAACTAACGCTAAATCTCTTGAACAATATCTTATACTACTCTTTCTCGATTTTCAGTTAATATGTAATCAATACTAATTACAATTGGGCAATACAATGATAATTTGTTTCACTATTCTTTATCAAAACGTAAATTTCTAATGTTCAATTTCCGGTTGTTTTGAAAGTTGATATTAGGATTAAAATACTCTTTCGAGAAAGAAAAACTAGTCTCTCACTCTGGGTTTCAATAAGGGCTGGATTTCATGAATGTTTGGGTTGCTCGCGATTAGAGTGAGTAGCCAATTGAAGCACGTGTTTTATTACGCAATACGTAGAACACGCGATAAAAAAACGCGTTTGAATTGGCTACTTACCCAAATCGCAAGCGTTTATGAAATCCAGCCTTAAGAATGGTGTTCTCAAATACTTACCCTAGATTGATTTTCGATATTCAGTGTTTTAATTTTCGTTGAGCCCGCTGCTACTTCCCCAAAATCAAAGATGTAATTTCCTCGTCGCCCTAACATTAACAAAAGAAGAAATTAGTTTTAATTGTGCATGCAATAGGTTAATTGTTAATAAATTTTAGTTTGTCTTTATTTTCAAAATATGTTAAATATTTATTTGTAAGTATTTTTAATTCATAAGTCATAAGGATATAATTACAAAATCAAATGTAGAATTCGGAATCATATATTCTGATGCCTGGAATAAATAAATCTACACATTACCTTCCCTTAAAAAAAAAAAAAAAAAAAAAAAATATTGGAACCACAGGAAAGGGGAAACTTTGTCAATAATGCCTTGTTTACATTACTAACATCTTACCATGGTTAACGTTAACCCGAGTTCATTTTATTAATGTAAACGGTTGTTACTGTTAACGCTGGTTTCAAATTTAACTATCGTCAACTTACGACGGTTATCTTGTAACGTTAGTAAGAAACGGCTGTCTAAACGCAAGTTAGTCATTAGGCGGTTTTACTTCGTGAGTTTATTTCTTTCTTTATCGAAATATCTAGTATCCAAGTGGTACGTATCACTTTTAAAGTATAAAGGAATGATGGCAGAACTAATCTACAAAATGTGATGCTACAATCATTTCATTTCCCACATAGCAGAGTACGTCCCTGGGACGTCCCATTTAGATCCCATTACCGTCAGATTGGTCCTGCTCCCATAGCGATGTCCTAAGGACGTCCGTGGGATAATTCTGTGGGCAATACAAACAGTTCATCCCGTATGGAGGTCCCCTGGATGTCCCCCGGAAAGCCTTGTGGGATTACCTACCTGGAATTTCTATAAATTAAATCGACCTTACTATTATTATTATTTAATTAATTATAACTAAACGAAGGATATGCCTTCGTATAGTTATACGAAGGATTAATTATAACTATACTTCCCATGGATGTAAACGGGACTTAAACAGGACGTCCTACGGACGTCCCGATATCCTGCCAGGAGATCCGTCAGATATCCCTGGGACGTCATTTTGCTATGTGGGTTGTGTTCATTTTTTATAGTTTAATCCTCTCCCGTGTAACAAGAACCTTTACTCTAAGCAAGTTAAGTTCGGTAGTCTGAACGCAAGTTAGTTTTACCCATGCTTTTTACCGTTGTAAAATGTTAGTAATCTAAATAAGGCATAATGCAACATTTGACAGGAATGAAGAAACAGGGCCAGATTTTCATACAGGTACTTGAATATACGCTCACACTTTTCTTTTTTCCTTTTTTTTTACTTGAACAATGAAAAACAGCGAAATGCAAATCGTACTCACATGAAATTATAGTCACGTGTAATTTTAGAATTACATACTTTAATTGGAAACTAGTTGTAACAGCCGATAACAATTTAACATTCGGCCATTTTTCTAAAGGAATATACAAGAAAATCTCATAAATCAGCACCAGTACAAATGCTCGTATACCAGAATACACCCACTAATTAGTTAAGTTTTGGAATGAATGCTCCATGCCTTCTTTATGTCACTTAAGTTAATTTCAAATTGAATGTTTTATTCTTAATAAAATATTTATTTGTTACAGTAGAGAACGATGAACGGAGGGGTCATTCCACGGCAAATCAGGCCCTGGCGGGGTCCACATTCCAGCAGGATAGCATGCGCCCGCATGTAGCATGTGATGTTCTAGCCTTCTTGGCTGGACACAATGTTCCCCTGCTTGCTTGGCCGACCCGTTCACCTGATCTCTCGCCGATTGAACACGTCTAGTTAATGATTGCAAAACGCTTCTCACGCCAGCGCCCTCCCCAGCTAGAGTTGATGAGCTGTGGCATCGTGTCGAAGACACATGGCTCGTCACACCCCAGGACTTCCAAGGGCTCACCCTCTCTATGCCTCACCATTTTGCAGCCGTTCTGAACACCCATGGTGGGCTCACAGGCTACTGACCTTCCGCAGTTCTGTTCCGATATCGCCACGCTGTCACATATCGCACAGAGCGGTCACTTTACTTATTTGCTACTTGTGCCTTACGGTATCTATCTGTCAAATTTGTGGCTGTTATCTCCTCTTCTACTTGGTGTCGCATTTGTAATGACAGTATATATATATATATATATATATATATATATATATATATATATATATATATATATAGGTGGGTGACCGCCCCACTGGTCTAGTGGTTCCCGTCGCTGACTGCTGATCTTGGGTTTCCGGGTTCGATTCCCGGTTCTGGTAAGGGATTTTTTCAAAGCAAGAGGGTCTGGAACGGGTCCCACCAAGAATCGTGATGGCTGTGAATTATATGTGAGTGGTAACTGAAGCGAATGTCGCCATAACTAAAGCCGATATCGCCATGACTGAAGCCAATACCGCCACTGAAACGCATAATTTTAGTTTGAGAAATGACCAACAGAGTAAATAAGCAGTGTCTTTGTATGTATACTACCTACTGGTTGTCTAGGAACACGGGGACGCGTTTCCTGGGAACTGCTCTTTTCATTAGCTGGTCTAAGGCCTTGTTGAAAGATATGCTGGACATTTGAAGCCATGAAAACCTCAAATTTCACACAAGCTAGTTGATAGGTACTCCCTCGTTCTCTATGCACAATATATGTTGTTGTCATGTAAGACCTTAGCTCATTGCAAGTGATAAAGAAAATTTGTTTCCTTTCAATTGCATGGAGTGCGAAAGATTAACTATAATAGTGCAAAGCTGACAAAACCGCCATTAATTCTTATTAGCAAGGATAAGCGTATAGATGGATGCCCAGCCAAGACTCCTACACATCATGAGAAACGTCAAAGATCATTACGAACTCCCGAGACTAACTTGTCATCTTAGAAGAGTATGGCTGAAATTTTGTGGGCCCCAAAGATTCAGCGGCCAAATATTTGTAGGAGGTCGCTTAACAGCAATACAATTTTTCTGAAACAGGAGTTGCTGGTAAAATTGAATCTGTCATTGTTAAAAGGTGACATATCTCCTTCTAACAATGATCGGTTCAGTTTTAAAAATAGTATGAGTAAAAAACAAACTTAAAAGAAAAAGAGATATAATATTAAATACATTGAACTAAATGGTGGATCAGCTAGAAAACTAAAGAGATATCATCATCAGCCAAGGGAATATATGAATCAAGAAAATGCAAAAATGAAGCGCCATCAGAATGACGTTTTTGTGGTGATTGTGGAGTTTTATTGCCAACAAAAACCCAAAGAGCCTGGATTCAATGTGTAAAATGCAACATATGGTTCCATGAGAACTTTGATTCAGGGAATCATTTCATTGTAATTTGACTGTGCCAGAAGCGAGACGATCGTTTTGCACTGTTAGATAATGAATATGTTTTGCCGATAATACATTCCTAATATGTGAATCCATATGTGCTTTTTGCTGTAACTTCTTATTATGTTCCTCATGATGATTTCTTAATTTGAGGCTTACATTTTATCATTCAAGTGTATTTTTCTATTTCGTAACAGTGAAATTTGTAAGTGACGATAAAAAATACGTACAGATAAAACTTGCTGCTTTGTTTAAAAGCTTAGTTATTGTAAATTCCGTATTCAGAAAAGCTTGTACTACTAAGATTGACCAAAATACATCTCTTTAGTATACGTCGGGGATTCCATTTGGAACCATAAATGTACCAGTCACATTTGGTGTCTGTCAAAGGAGATATGCATCGCGTGTAATGAAATAAATCTCTAAATTTGCTTTTTCTAACCTGCCTTCGATCGCTATCGCTCACTCGGCATACTTCCCGTAATTTTTGTAGCAAAACATCAATGGTGATATGGAAATAAACATGCAACTATAACGTAACATTACCATGATTCCGATTCATAGACCTGTGACTTACTTCGTTCGGAAAAGTCCCGCCCGATGTAAGCTAAAATAATACCAAAGTGTATTATAGTGTCAAGTGTATAATTATATAACAAGCTTGCAGAGTCAAGCCTAACCTAATGAAAGGGATACAGAATTCTAAACCCTTCAACAAGATTGTTTTTGAAAATCAACTCATGTGGGTTTGATGGTCACCTTCTGGGTATTACTTTAGCTTGCGTCGGGCGTGATCTTTCGGAACGAAATGTCACATGTTCATGAATCGGAATCATGTTAATCCTACGTCATAGTGAGATGGTTATTTCCATATCACCATTGATGTTTTGCTACAAAATAACGGACCATATGTCAAGTGAGCGAAAGTGAACAAAGACGGGTTCGGAAAGGACAGGTTAGTTTTTTTTTTTTTTTTTTCATATATGCGGTGCCCCATCATGTTTTATCTGGCTCTATTTCTGGTTCCAAATGGAACGCCCGACGTATACTAGACATATATCGTTTCTGGGCAATCCTACTAAATATATTATATATAAGCATTACTATAATGTTGGATTTATCATGTTACCTTTAGAGCCCCTGGATCTAGGATTTCGTGATGTTGCACGACTGAAAGCTGATTGGTTGAAAAGACTATCCAAATTGGCAGGAGTACTAAGAGGCAAAGTCATAGGAGTACTCATTTTGATTCATCGACTCTTTTTACGTTTTCATTACACTCTTTTTATCTATACGACTGTTTAATGCTTCTCCATAGAACAGAAAGGCATTTATATTTTTTCTGACATAACAGAAAACCTTGAAAAACAAATGGAGCTACTCAACAAATATTTCACTTTTGTTGAAATAGCTCAAATCAGTAGGTTTATAGCACGGTGTAGTTTCTTCGTTTTTTAAGTTTGCGAATATATATACCATAGAGTTAGGAATATAAATAGAGGGAACCTTAGGCTGTTTTGCAGTAGAGGGAAATGAAGCCAAGAGACGGAAGAGACGAGGCATTTCGGCCATATTAAGTGGCCCCATATTTAGAGACCCTCTTTTCCGATTATTGCCTCTCTAAGGTGCACTCATCCTGCTATTGAAAAAGGCAATCCTCACAGTATTCGGTATAGAGGGAATCTAATGGGGCCACACAGTATGGCTGCCGATGAACCGTAATTTGGCTTCATGTGACGTCATGTATGTTCTCTCTATTTTCTTCCTAACTCTATGATATATACAATATATATAGAATAATCGTCCTTTATATATAGTATATATATATATATATATATATATATATAATAAATCACAGCCATATTCAATCCACTAGTGGACGAGGCCCTCCCCGAAGGGAGGAGTTAGTGTAGTGCTCCCACGCTGACCAGACGGATTGGGAGAGGAGAGCCGAAGCTCTCACTGTGATCGCCAGTGTCTTTTATTCACAGCAGTTTCCCAATTATCGTCACGATGCTGGGTCAGCACAGAAATTTTTGAGCACCCACCGGGAATCGAACCCGGGACCGCTCGCACTGAAGTCGAGCGCGCTATATATATATATATATATATATATATATATATATATATATAGAGAGAGAGAGAGAGAGAGAGAGAGAGAGAGAATTCCGCCAACATAGCAACTTTAGGCGAAAATGACTTTTATGTATGTTTCGATTTGCATTCCGTCAAAGCAGCTACCCTCAAAGTAATTCTTAGTTTTCTGAAAAGTCTAACGCTGTGCTAACAAGTGATTAACGATCTACTAACATTGGTAGTAACTCGTTTGTACAGCGATAGTAGAGACCTGCACGGGCCGGGTTTAGGCGGGCCAGCCCCGCTATTTCTTTGGGCTGGGACGGGCCGACACTGCTTTCTCTTCAGATCGGGTCGTGCTCGGGCATATTAATTTCACTTCTTTAAAGCAGTTCAATAATTATTGACTTTCGTTAAACTATAATTGGAATAGAGCCAAACGTTCAAGTCTGTGTGCACGCAACGTGGAGAGAAAGGTATTACAAACAAACGCAATATCCTTACAGTTGGTGTTGCTTAGCTGCTCCACTTTCGCTATAGAGGATTGGTTGTTCACCGGAGTTGACCCCAGTCGGCAGTCGCACGAGTGACTGCATGCCCTTCCCTTAAAAAATAATTGATAGTATGCGTATTGAAGCTTCCTCTGATGGTCCGTGTCAATACCAGAATATGGTCAATCCAACCACTGGATCCCAGGGGTTGAACAGTCAGAGTTGTCGTCTTGATATAAAAATGAAAGGAAACCGCACTCTTTGTTCTTCCCTCCACTTCAAGGACCCGCAGGAAGAAATGGTGGATGAAGTCAGGGTTGCAGTCTAATACGGTGTTAAATACCGTGCAAATGTAGGTCTTGCGGGTGGGGTCAAATTTCTGATAATTTGTTTTGTTAATAAAAGTTATACTTTGACTAACTACTTCTTTGCTGGATTTTAGAAACGTGCGACTACAAATAATCCTACTGTTCAAAGCAAAAGGATTATTTTGAACCTTTGTGTTAGAAATAAATTGAAAAGGCAATCCTGTAGAATGAAATGAAAATGACTATAACAAATCTAAGCAGATCAGATTGTTCAAACACTCACATAGGCTTGCATACATTATATTATTATACCAGATACTGGGGTTATATATTGGGGTTCGGGCCAAAAACTTCTAAAGCTTTCCGTTACTCGAAAAACGTTTCTGAATACGGCTGGTATTGTCTTAACTAATATCGACAACAGAAGTACTGCTTATGCAGAAATTCAATTTAAATTTGCCGCGATTTTTTTTTTCGTAACTTATGTAAAATTACCATTTTGTGTCTAGGGCGGTATTGTGAAAAAGGGCAAAAAAAAAAAATAATAATTGTATGAAGGATTTTAATAATATAAAGAGCAAAAGTACTCGCCCGTTGGTGCGGTGTGAATATAATATATTGGCAAAAGGCATTGGGCCATTCAACAATAGTTGCTTCCACATAGCGGGCAGCGCCCTTAACTTGATAAGATTTGTGGGGCTAAGCCCCCTTTATCGCAACCAGACTCTCCTATGTGTAGGGAGATAGGGTTGCCACCTGTCCCATATAATAGGGATGTCCCGTATTTTAGGTGAAATATGCGCGTCCCGTGGTTGTCCCGTATTATAAGAAATAGATTCTTACACATGTTTTCAGCGTATCAATAATTTAAAAAATAAACAGTGATGGACTCTTTTTCAACTGTGTGTTATGCAAACTGGCGAGAAGATTCTATTCATATCCTCAGGCCCCCAACATGAGACCTGAGAATGGGGATATAATACTCACGCGTTGTTGTTTGCTCTAATTGATAACACACCGCGAAAAACAGCTGCATTAATTCAACACTTTTTCGTGTACTAGGGTGACCACGACTTTCTTTGTTAAATCAATTTTGATTTTATTTATGACCTTTAGGCATCTAAAGCTCAGGCCGGGATAGGCTAAGGGAAAGGATTCAGGAAGGTGTCGAGCCTATATTGAAGGTGCCATCCCGGCATTTGCCTGATGTGACTGAGGAAAACTCTAAAAAAAACTCAGTCAGGATGGTCGGCCGTTGGGATCGAACCCACGATCGAATGCTACGCCAACGCTCTACCACTGAGCTACGACGGCTCAGTTGTGTTAGATCAACACCGTTTGTTGTATGATTTCGTTGATTCAATACTCATGACCATCTTCATTCTTGAATAAGAATTGACAACACAACAGATCCATTGTGTTGAATCACGGAAATCAACACCGTTTGTCGTATTGTTTCAAAAAAAAAAAAAACAGTGGTAACGCAGAAACACCGAAAGGTTTTGAGTTAAAAGTCATTTTTCGCAGTGCAACTAGTAACGCCAACTGTGCTTATCAAATCGAAATATCCCTTTCGCCCGCCAATGCTTTTGGAGAGTGAACACTCGCAAGCAAGACGTTTTCTGGGTGTTCTTGGTTGTTATGGATATTTTAAATTGTGCGGGCAGTCATACAGTAGGAAGTACAAGACCTTACTAGTTACTTTTATTTTAGGTTATTTCCGTTATTTGGAAGTTCTACATAGGCGCTGGGGAATAGTTTTCAGTGTCCGCGTCCGTTATTGAGAATGTCCGCTATTCAGAAGTAATTTTTCAATTATACCGAATGATGTTCTGCCGGGGAATTGAAAAGTGGCCGTTATTTAGAGGTGTCCGTTAGGAGAAGTTTCACTGTATTTGTATTAAATGTGAAATATCTGGTGTAGTAAAAAGTAATCCATTATTTTGCCAATAGATGGCTTCAGTGATCTGTATCTCGCGTTGTATAAGTCCGATAGGGTTCAACGAGATGGCGTTCAAACGATGAGATTGCGTACTACAAACACAGTTCAGATAGTTGTGATGAGTTGACTCAGTGTTGTGTGAGCGCGCGTCAAAATGGACACTAGCAAAGAGAAAATACGCTATATTTTACAGTTTTTCTTCGATAAAGGCGAAAACGCAAGCCAGGCGGCTGCAAATGTGAATAGTGTTTATGGTCCTGATACTGTAACAGCCAATCACGCGCAATTTTGGTTTCGTCGATTCCGTTCCGGTAATTTTGACGTCAAAGATGTACCACGCACTGGAAGGCCAAGTGTCGAAAATGTCGATAAAATCATGGACATTGTCGCGTCCGACCGTCATGTAAGCACTGTTTCGATGGTTCAGTGCTTCTTCGACCAAAGTTGGCAGATAAGTAAGGTACATCAGGAAACCACCTGAAAGCATGATTAAAAGTGCTTTATTTTTTTGAATCAAGTTTTGGCCACTGCATCCATCTGTAAGGGCGAAAGCACTTCTACAGCAAAAACTCCACAAATAAAGAATATAATCGCAATAAAAGTAAAATGCTTTCCCTACTACCGAACTAAAATTATTTTCTAATACGAACAAAGAAATTTTATGATGCTACTAGCAGACGTAACTATCTGGTGTAGTAAAAAGTAATCCATTATTTTTGCATGACATTGAAGGCTTGACTTACCATAGTTAGAATGATCCGATTTAGGTCACATATGCGCCGTTTTGTTCGATAACGTGTTGCCATTTGGAAGGTAATATCATGATGCCTCTCTCATAGAAGTCCTTGTCCCTATTGGCAAAAAATTGAGACAGTCGATTTTCACAAGCCTCTCTTGAAGCGAATTTTTCACCAGCAAACCTGTTCGCCATGGACAGGAACAGATGGTAATTACTCGGTGCCAGGTCCGGACTATAAGGTGGATGCATAAGAACCTCCCAACCAAGCTCCCGGAGCTTCTGGCGAGTCACTATCGATGTGTGTGGCCTTTCGTTGTCCTGGTGGAACACAATGCCTGGTGGAACACGATGGGTTCATTTGTGAGTGAAAAGATTGTTTTAGAAGTTAAAGTAATAAAATTATTTTTTCTTGAGGATTATCAAAGTTGGGAACTCTATGGTTGTAAGTTAGGAATGAAGCTGCTGTAATGCTTCAATATTTGAATATCAGGATATGTCCATATTGCAGATAAAGATCCCTACCTTCCTTTCCGCTATCTATTTTATCAAACGAAGTTAATATTTTGTAAAATTTCTAAGTGCATTATTAGTAACGATAACCTTAATAATATATATTAATTTGGATAATTTAGTTTCATAATTACTAAGTTTTGATAATGTGGTCATAAGGTATAATTATGTACAAAGGTTATAAGTGGATTTTTTTTATGCACAACTACGAAGAAATAGACAGAAGTGTATATAGTGAGAAATAATAAAGTTTACTGTCGGAGAAAGAAATAAAATGTCTGCACAGCACACAGAAATATATGTTGTCCAGGAAATTTATTTAGATCTCTTAATCGCCTTAGAAGTGTAAACTTATAATTTAGTATTGAACCACAAGTCTAGGAAACTTACAGCAACAATAGATAACTCATGAAAAATGGACGAAAATTCCCCCCACCCCCTTGTAAGATAAAAATATGCTTACAATATTTAAAACACGGTGACACACTCAACAGTTCATAGTTAGCTAAACAATAAATAATTTGAATTAAATATCTATCCATCTCACCGATGGAATACCGTGAGTTAATACTGAACAGGCCAATTCCGCCACTTTTCTCTTACATAGTTTCACACCAGGATGACAAAATGATGAACAAGCCCTAAAATAAAACATATATATCAACATTAATATTAGGTATTTTCAGCCATACGCTTACCTTCAACATGGCACAGTCATGGAGGTATGTACTGCAGGAGTTGAATAAAAACTAACATTTAACTTGTTATTTAAATATATTTATCGGCCAGACATGCAGTTATAATTAAGCCGTGACATGTCTGAGGAACAGATGTGGCAGGCATTTAGTCTAAAGGGTGCCTATCTAGTGCATAAATAGAAGGTAAATAGAAACTAAATGCTACACCATAGATTAAGTAACTGCTAGACTCCCACAGTACATACCTCCGTGACTGTACATCCTCGCTGCCATCGTATCGACGAACAGAATGGATATTAAAAAAATAAGTTTCCGCAATAGATGCATTGACTTCCTCAGGTGTAAAAAGGTAGGTTAAAAAGTTGAGGGAATAAAGAAGTCATCCTCAGATAAGGCCTTTTTCAGTTTTCTTGCAGGTGAAATGAAAAATGGCAAGTATTGTCAGTTTTTGTGCTAAGTATAGCAAGTAGTCATTTTTTAAAATCAATATTGCCACTGCACTACCTAAGCGTAGGTACTCTCGAGTCAATTTTAACCCTACTCGTTCATAGATAGATATAATTATAGATATTGGTGGCCAATATTTGTTCTATATCTCAGGGTGCCCAGGACGTGTGTGTTGCGGGAGTCAGAATTACCAAGTAGGTCAGATCAGAGCGCTGTCTTTATGTTAATTTGTAAGGGAATTTTAAGATCTAGTTTTTGTTTATGTTTGACAACATTTCACTTCCGAAGGTGCGTCAATGTGGGGTATTTCGGAAATTGATTTTCGTTTGTCTAACAAGTTCTGGTTTCCCTGAAAAGGTGCGGTGGCCTTTGTTTTTAAATTTTCGTTCATAAGTTATGTGTTCCCTCTCCGTGAGAGTTGAAAATTTTGTATTGTTTAGAGGTAGTTCAGTGCTATTGTCTTTGCTCTAGTCGTGGGTTCAATGTAGAAACAGTTTTTCTTTGTTGCACATTTCGATATGCATATCCAATTTTTATTCAACTGAGGGATCATTACAAGAGGTTTGCCACTTATAATGTTTACTTTGCTGTGACATTATGCAGAATGTAGTCAGTTGGTTGGTTGAGTTCTTGTGAAGTTTCTGTTACCCAGAACAAGACTCTAAGTTTCTTTCCTATTTGGATGATAACTTATTTACTCAGTCTCTTCCATAACTAGCCTGCCTGAAGGTCCATCCGAATCCACCATTTAGCACCCTTGATTATGCCGTTGTACCGTTTGATGCGCCGTTGTTGCTATCCGAATTGAGCGGCGTAGGGCGTAATGAAGGGTGTATATCGACGGCACATCTTGTGTACACTTGGATGTAACGTATCCACCGTTTGTGCGGCTAGAAGCCATATTTGAAGAAGGAAAAAGTAATGTGTTGAATTGAAGATATTAAATATGTTTGTGTGAGTGTGTTTTCGTTTTTTGTTTAAACGTTAATCAACTTTTCTTAACTTTTGGGGCCCTAAATGTGTAAAATTTACAGGAGAACAGTTTCAAATTATGAAATGAGAGTGAAAGAGCGGAAAGTACGTTGGAGTGTTAAAGGCAATGTGCATAGCGTGTAATAAAAAATATCTCACATTACATTTCTCTAACCTGTCTTTGTTCTTTCGACACTGTAGTCCGTGATTTTGAAGCATAAATACGCGCCATACAAAGCATTCATGTAGTTCCGCATCTGTGGATAAACTAGAATGCGTATTTAACGAAATAATAATGAGACATAATTTTTCATAATACTTTATAAATTTCTGGTTGTTATTAGGTTTTATGGAAGTGTCAGTTTAAATTATTTGGAAGGGAATGACGTAGAGACCGTACATATGTCTTTAATAGCTGGCGGAACCTGGGGTCCCAGAAGTAAAGTTTATCCTAAATAATAGGGATACATTTATCCCTTACGCAAGCAACTTAACCTTTGTTAATTACCCATGTGTAACTTCGTACACATGAATTAAAAGAGTGTAATGTTATGTATAGTGCGGACCAGGTAATGTAACCTGGTCCGCTCTATTGGAGCTGCTCTATTGTAAACACTTCAGGGCCCTTGTACTCTTTTAACTTTTTCGTATTTGATGCAATCTAGCCTAACCTTGCTTTAACGTAGCGTGTTGAGTCTCAAGTCAGAATATGAAAGACATGAGATTCCAAGAAAAAGTTAAGAATATTAGGGTCGTGCAGTGATTATAATCGAGTACACCCCCAAACAAATTACTTTTGTTATGTGAAGGTTGCATCACGTTCTTGGCGTTGTCGTATCTAATGAGAAACGGTATTATTGGATTTTGTACACGGTAGAAAAACCATGTCGATAAATTTACGAATTAATATAAACCTCATGCCAACAATAGCATGTAAACACATAAGAAAAGGAAAGTACTTGGTTTAGGAGTAAATGGATGATCCGCTCGTGTAGAGCTTGTCAGCTTGTCTTCAGGTTACATTAAATTTGATAACGTTGAAAATAACAAAAAAATCTGACCGAGTACTCTCGGAATATTAACCCCACTCATGCTTTATTCTCACGGGAACGAATCCACTTTAGGACAAGCACGCTTCAATCAAACTTTTCCTAACCTAGTGTAATCAAGATTAATGAAAACTAGATTAAATTAACCTGTTACCCTAATGTGAGAAATTTAAACAACAAGAAAAGAAACTAAGTCAAAAAGCTCCGGAGTTACGATAAATTGTCCACCATTGTATCAATAAAGTTTACATGTACAAGGTCGCAGATGGGATTTAAAAAAAAAAAACTTTATTTACTGTTTCGAAAGTAAATTTACCTAACCTGAGTACAAGATTGTATCGGACCAGCCGGCTACCATAGTTCTTACAGAAAAAAAAAGTCGAGACAAGCTTATTACAATTTGTAATAGTACTCACGAGATTTTTTAGCGCTATGCTTAGGGGTTATCTACACAGCAGCAAGGAAACCCCTAGAGATGTGACCATGACTTGCTACCTGATTATAAATTTTTAGATTCTGCAGATATCTGAATGATAGGTGAGGGAGTCGACCACAGGCGACCTAGTTTCAAAGTATAATCCCCGTATTTACCTGGTATGACAACAAAACACGGAAAAACTTCAGGCACGTCATAGATATCGACCCCGGACTTACCGAATGCAGATATCTGTTTGAATTGCTGTCCTAGAATATCTACTTTCGCGTCTTCACTTGTGTTTCTATGTGCAGGTTTGCATAACGAATTTTTATTATTATTATTTTACTACATTAAGATTTTCAAACCGCAACAACAGAAGTGCCTAAATTTGATATGTCACATAGGGTTCTGCCCTTTCTCATACCCCGATAGAGGGGTCACCCCCTCCAAAATTTTGAGTATAACTTTAAAATTTTTACTGTTAAAATTGATCCTGAAAAATTCTACTTACAATCCCCCCCCCCCACCCTATTTTCCTTTGTAGAAATCCAGTAAGATGCTGCATATTTTCAGATATCATTCTTCGAGGAAATTTATTATTTTCTCACGATCTGCATTTAGTAAACTGTTGAAATATAGTTATAATATTTGTTGATAACTTTCTGTTTAACATTTTACTTTCTTCGGCCTGAGCCAAAGTTGCCAAAAAGCCTTAAATAAAAATTCAATTCCCATTTCTTCGGAATAAGACCTTCAACATTCATACATGTACCTTGCGTCCATTAGGCCTTCAACTGTTATTACAGTAGTGCCATCTACCGTTTGAAATCGGACAACGGGGCTAAACAGGGTACAACGGGACGATGCAAATAGTGCACTCGACGGTGCACCGTTGGATTCGGTTACACCTTCAGTATCAGCGGATGTACGATTTCTGTCTCTAGCAGAACTTGAATCCACATTGTTTAGACATTGAGACATTGAGCCTGAAGACATTGAGCTCAGTAATATCCACAGTATAGAAGGCTGCTTTAATCAGCTATTTGTCACTGCCAATCACCACTGCCTTTAACGAATGATTTCTTTTCTGTTCTAAAAAGACTGAAGAACTAATTTCTGATCGGTTCGCTTTCTTGAAGATTTGGCTGTGGAGCGGAAAGAGTTTAAGAAAATTTCTATCGATCATCTTGTTAATCATTGCTAAAACGAAGCCAAGACATTACCCTTTGATACGTTAGAGTTTCTCATCTGCTGTAAATAACACTTTACATAAAGTTAACAATTAAGATGTCCTTAGTTTTTATATCAAATATAAGTGTTACTTGTTTTTAGCTATCTCATATTAACAGCAAAGCAATGCATGTGAATTACGTACAGGGATTCCGTCAAGATTTTCATTTTGGGGGGTGTACAATCAAAATTGGGAGGGTGTGACGGGAGTTTTGCACGGTTTCTATAGATTTTTGACCCTATTTTTTTATCATTAGAGGTGCTTTCGAGAATATAGAGGACACCTCACAGGGGGGTCTGGCGGAATAACTGATTAGTGATTACGTATATGCAGAGTATGAAATAAACACTACGCTTGTAAATAGATGGGATGCGCCACGTGATACATAAATTCTTTCCTAAATGACCTGATCCGCCACAAGCAAAAACTGAAATGACGCCACTAGTTAGAAATGCTACAGTTGCCCTACAATTTCAACTATGAGCAAGTTCCCGATATCTGGACAGTTTATTCATCCTAATTAACCTGTATTTTGCAAAGCTTGTAAATGTGTAAATATATTTATCTGATTACTAATTTGAGCGCGTTTAGGTTTTCATCTGGAAAGTAGTAGCTTTATTGAGTTTAGGCTTGGAAAGGAGCTGCAAAAGCCTTCATTTTACTCCTTTATTTCACACCAACAATTTGGTGCCCAAAAGGTGGCAGCAAAAACATTTGAACTTTTCGAGGTGATAGAATTTTTTGCGTCCTGTTATTTTTACAGAATTTTACATTATTTTCATACAGTTTTATTATTTACAACTAATTTCATTTGTATTCATTGTTTTGAAAGTATATTAAATGTTTAAAACGTAGTAAAATAAACTATTTCATGCACGAATATTAAACGTTTGACCGATAGCAAATCGCATAAAATAGGAAAAGGTAGTTGGGATAAAAAAAGGTGACGCCCCTAACAGTGAATAATAATAGTACTTCCGGTGATTAGTCTGAAAACTAAACTCCTATGTGGAAAATAAATTCTCGCACCCCAGGAAGCAAATCTTATTATTTTCAGTAAAAATCCGCCGAAACTGTTTAAATTCTGGAGGCTTCTATAACAAGAAAATGCCATGGACGTGAAGTACCCTGCAGTGAAAGACTACCAGACCTCCCGATTTAGTCTTTAATGTTGTTCTAGATATTAAAACATGAACAAAGATGTTGAAAATAAATAAAAATAATTGGCAAAAAGAGATAGGGCTCTCGCTGACGTCTACAAAAAGTACCGGGGCAACGCCCTAGCCCACACCGGCTAAACCACACCTCTGGGAAGAATACCGTAAATTAAGGTTGAGGCCTTACAAAAGAGAAAGCTGCTTTGTAAATCATAATCTATGAACCCAAATCCGAAGCGTTTTCTTCGAGTTTCCCCTATTTCACAAAACATACAGTGATTTGAATATTTCCTTATTTAAAGGGTTGTAGACTGTTAGACAGAGGAAAGGCTTTAGACAAACAACTGCGCTGCAATTGCTATATAATTTCACTAATAAACGAATGAGCAAGTTTTTGATGAATTATATTATTCTTTCTAAACTTTCCTGCAACTCTCCCTAATCTTACCATGGTTCACGCTAATCAAGATCATTTTAGTAATGTAAACGGCAGTTACCGTTAACGCGGGTTTCAATTTTAACCAGCGTCAACTTACGATGGTTATCTCCTTACGTTAGTAATTTAAACGCAAGTTAGTCAACAAGCGAGGCTCACTTTGTGAGTCTATTTCTTCCTGTATCGAAATGTAGTGTAATGACTTATACCAGGAAAAGGAACTATTTGGAATTTGAATACAGTATCAATGAAACACCACTGGTCCAAGTAAATTCTATCACCGATCTTGGTGTGACCGTAAAGTTCGACCTCTTATTTGATATACACATTGATTTAGGCGTATTATTGGCGACGCTTTTAGGAATCTCGGGTTCGTAATGAGACAGCGAAGTGACTTCTCGAATATTGATGTTTTAAAAACTTTATGTACCGCGTATGTTCGATCGAGGTTAGAATATGCTGCAGTTGTATGGCATCCTAATACAAAGATGAACACACGGGAAATCGAAATTGTACAACCTAAATTTGTTCGCTTTTTAACATACAAAGAAATAGGAATATATCCTAAATTCGAAAACTACTTGGACCTAGTAAACAAGTACTCATTCCAGTCTCTGGAAAATAGAAGAGTTAATTTTCTACTATCATTTCTGCACAAACTAGTACTACATAGTAAAACTTATTATCTGAAATAAGGTTGTACGTTCCTCAGGGTTATTCGACCTCGTAATGCAGTCTTCGACCTCCCACCCCAAAGGACCAATGTATTACATATATCGCCTATTAAGAGAATGTTCTCATTATATAATTCATGTCCAGAGTTAGACATATTTAATGTAAATACAAGTGAATTTAATTGCTATATAAATAATGAATTGTTTTTACAGAATGTCACCACAAAACATCAAATATGAATATATACAATATCTTGTAGAATGTATCATATGTGCAATGAACACCTGAACTAGGTACATAGCGTGTTGTGTTCAATAAATAAATAAATATATAGCATCCTAGTGATGAGCATCTCTTTCAAAATGTAAAAGAATGATGGCAGAACTAATCTACAAAATGTTAAACTAGAATCACTTCATTTGTGTTCATTATTTTATAATTTAAACCTCTGTCGTGTAACAAGCAGATCCCTTACTCTACGGAAACCTCTCTTTCTTTACAGAAAATGGTAGTACAAGCACGATAATCAATGGTGTAGATAGATAATCAACGGTACAAGCACGGTGTAGATCACCCCCGCCATCTTGGTACGCACTTTCCATTGATTTACATAGGAATTGTTTTACTCGTCTTATATCTTTCAGGAGCATAATTTTAACTTTTGTGGTTGACAACTTTTGTTGACAACACCAAGACAACTTTTGTGAAAGCAGATCTTAAATATTCTACTTCCGAGAGGCATAAAATAAGTAAAACAATTCCCATGTAAATCAATGCAAATGTCATACCAAGATGGCGGGAGCTATCTACACCGTTAAGTTATGTAGTCTTATCGTAAATTATTTTAAGAGGGCTCCTTGCTCCAACCTCCCATTTTTAACACTTTTCAAAATATTTCAAAAACTAATACCATCAAAAATGTAAGTTCGTAGCGCATTGAAATACAATGGACTGCAATCTCGAGATCTTATCCATTGACGAGTGATCCGTTTTAAAAAATTATGACGTCATTATTTAATTGAAGTCTCAGCACTCATCAATCGACAAGATTCGAGTTCGTTGTACATTGTATTTCATAGTAATTTGTAATTTATAGTGAGCTCTAAACTTACATTTTTAATAGTACTCTTATATTAGTACTCTTATACTCTTTAATAGTACTCTAGTTTATGAAATATTTTGAAAAAATGTTAAAAATGGAGGTTAGAGCGAGGACAGTGACGTTGCGTTTCGACGTTCACAGGATCACGTGAACTGCCAACTATTTTTTTAATTATTATTATATTTTCGTCTCATATCATGTATCCTATCGAGAGATTAAAAAAAATATATCATATTTTAAATTGTTACAGTGAGGCATAAGTATACAGTTCCTATATAAAGTTGTGGGTACTATCCAATTTGTTTCACGTTCACATTTCTTTTGTGAACGCGTTAACCCATATGCGCTTAACTGATGTTAGGCCTAACTTATAACATTGTGTATATGGGACCTCGGCGTGCACAATCCTAGAGTGAACGAAGATAGCAGAAGAACAGGAGTGACCACTGTTGTTAACTCTTCTTGACTTTTCCACCTATTCTCGTGTTTAAAATGTAATCAAATATTCTGGCGAAAGCAAGGATAAACGTTTATTGCATACCAGAATCGCAAAATACACAATAAATCGTTTATGGACAAATATATTAAATGCATAAATAGCATAATGTTGCATCTCTATTTACATAAAGTTATTTTAGTTCCAGTATCAGTTATAAGCGAAGAGCTAATGAACAGATCGTGCAGTTTGCAACATTGCGAAAGTCGTGTGAGAAATTGAAGGGATTTTCGAAACTGATTTGTTCGTTTAACTATTAAAGATTTATTAACACAAAAGGAGGCATTTTATAAAATATATATTTTTCAATGCATTCCAGTGCATAATAAGCTAGCAGACTTTTGCACTTAACTAACTTTAAGGAAGCAATTTAGGGCAAAGAGGCTACTGCTAACCCCCTCATACCTGAAAGCGCTAAAACACGAGGTCTGAAGACTGAAAAATTTTGAGTTTTTTTTTTAATTTCAACCAAAGAATTAATAATTATTATAGGTAAATTTGCTGCCCAGAAAAACAGAAGAATAGACTTCACATACAAATAAAGGTAAGAAGGATAAATGCAATGTCTTATTATTTTTTTCATTTGTGTGTGTGTGTGCGATTAGTACGATATATATTTTAGTACTGTTGAAAGGCGATTTTCAATTATAACGTCAATTTTCAATGACACTCGTGAAAAACTGCTCTGAAATACATTCATCGCTGAAATACATTCATCGCTGCACTGTCGAGCTTTCGAACTTGGGTACTTCAAAAAGAGAGATGATTCCTTAACAGTCCTAATGATTCCTTATTTTTAAGTGTGGAGTTTCTTATTTTTTCCTAACCCTTTACATATAGTAAATAAGTTATGGAGAGCTATAGTTCTATTCCCTACTTAGCACATTGAGAATATCAAGCTATTGAACGACGTTTTTCTTGTTCTTGTACTTTCTTCGTTGCTCTTTGGGGAAGAGATTCTGCCAGGATTCTCAGTTTGGAGGGTTAAAGTGAAAATTGGGACTTTGGGGAGGGTGTAACTGTACTTTTGTTCGGTTTCTATCTGTTTTACCCAAGGATATTCTAACAGAGGATTGACTTATAGCTATCCCATGTCCAGCGAGTGTGTGAAGCCAAAAAAAAACTTTTGAGTGTCGACCAAGGCGACGCAGCTGATTGGTTAACAGACAACTACAGAGATTGCAGCAATTAGCCGAAAACAATGTCTTTGATTGGAGTAAGGGGACTAACTGGGCGGGACTTAGCTGTGACGTTTGGCTTCATGTTCTTGAGGAAATGGCAAATCCTCTATTAGAACATCCTTGATTTTAGCGTAATATTTATAGTTGAAGTACAATCGATAATTTTTTGGCGGGTTACACCCCCGAAGGGCAGTCGGGCGGAATCACTGATTGTGAACTACCGCCTATCAAGCACACGAGACGCCACTGAGCGAGGAGCCCTCTTAACCATTATTTTTACCATCGTAACAATCTAAACAAAGCATAACCTACATATAAGGCCTGCACAAAAACAAACAGAATTACTATTGTAAAGTCTGTATATTAATAAGTGGACGATAAGCGACAGTGGCACTCGTATGTCACTAAACACCTTCGCCAATCAAAGTGTATTATTTTAGCTCCATTTACGTCAAAGCATATTATTTCCCTCGACGTCCCAGGGTCTGAAATTTTTGTTAGATTGGAAAATGTACCCATGTTAAAACTTCTTGCTTGACAGATCATTCCTTACTTTACGACTTTTGTCTACCGTCAGGTTTCACAAATGTAAAAACTAAAATAATAAGTAAAGGCCGCTTTAGACGACAGCATTTATGCTACGATGAATCTTACGATTAGCAGTAGTGCCAGAGTGTGAAAGCAAGAATGCTACAATAGGGCAAGATGCTATGGTATAAATCAATAACTTTTTTTCTTTTTACGCTGGCACACTGTTTTCGCTAAGATTCATCGTACGAGAAATTGTATCGTCTAAAGCGGCCTTATATACTATGTATGAATTAAAAAAGAAAGGTTTCTTTCTCTTCCTTTAGTTCAGCATGTGAAGATTTTCACACTACATTGGAGGGGACGATCCCTACCGCGCGTACCCCAACGTTTCACCGCTCGTGCAAATATATTGCTTCTTTTTATTCGTCTTTCAAAAATATCAATCTCTAAATGAATCGAAACACTATGCTGGTCCTCAATTAAATATGCGATTTCGTATTCAAGTCCTGCGAGGAGTTTCCTTCGGAAACCTATATAACAATCGTGCATATCATAGGAAAGTAATGGGGGTAGAATCTGCCAATCTTGTGAACAATATTTTAGTTATGAGTAATTTCCTAACCACGAAACCATTGAATAAATTCAACGTAATGGTTCTCTTTGGAAAGGAAATAATTGTTTGGTTATTCAGGTAACCCCCTTATAGTGGGCCAGAATAAAATTGTTCAAGCCACCGCAGGCAAGTTGTGAGCCATGTTCACGTGGTTACCAACGAGGCAAATACTAGTGCTACTGCCTGCTAGTGGTTGGTTAGCTTAGCTTAGCTTGTGTGCTATGTGTTTGTATGTGACGTAATGTTTCTACTTTGGAATTATACTTTTTTGTGATAAATAATGTCAATATGGTGAAAAGTGAAGCAAGTCTTCGTTATATAATTATCTTTATAACCACTAGTCTCACATATCTTGCAGATAACTCAAATGGATATATGAATTGTAAGTATTTCAAACCAGTAGGTGTTGGTCACGTACTCAACCTAGAATAGCATAGAGGGACCTTCAAAATTCTACCTTGAAATGCCTTATTTTGGTTATTAGTCATTGAGGTGACAATGTATTGGATAGATATACAATACTGTATGCTATATATTTTTTTGGGAAATGGACATTTGATGGATTACATGAGTAATTGAGACGATTACGTTCTCAATGCTTTATGAATTAAAAATTGTGTTGTAGGCGTATCTAGTAGTCTGCCATATAAAGTACTGTAACAAAAGTAGAGTGCAGACAGAGACAGTTCTGTGTATTAGCTAGGCCTACTACTTGTATACTGCGTTGAAAAAACTTAAAATATTACGGCACTGTCGTTTCCGTAATTAAGATGCGTTCAACACGGGATGTGATATGTAAAACTCAAGCGATGATGTAAGTGCAAGGCCCTAGTTGTCCTTGTACTCACACCATTCCTTGATTCTAAATCACATTTAGCATTCTACGCATCTGAAATAGGGAAAGTGAAAAGATTTAAAGAATATTCAACGCTGTGTAATAAAAGAGTAAGGATATAATTTTTATGGCCCGCGGCTTCCCCCAGTTATTGAATCATATGTACGCTCTGAACCACTAATTCCCTTGCACCTGCAATCCAAGTAGTGTTACGAAAACATATGTGTCAGTATCATTTTGTTAAATACGCACTCGAGTAGATCAACACAATAAACATGATGGCATTTGTTTACTATCACCGGACCAGACCAAAATCAAATAAAGGGTATACATTGTTACAATTTTCTCATTTATTTGCTACTGTACGTTAGGCAGTTTTATTAACACCGTTGAATACACTTGGACTTTACACATTGCCCGCACCAAAGCCCCTGCTCATGGGGGCGTGCGGTTTAAGTTTGTATTGTTTGTTTCACTTCAAATTCAGCAAGTCGAGTTCGGTGTTTTTTTTTTGTTTTTTTTTTTGCAGAGCGACAGATAAAAATAGCGAAAAAACACTGCTCTTCCCGCATCCACATGGCAACTGTAACTCTACGCCAAATAGTTCCTTCCGCCAACACATGCATTGCATCTTAAAACATTACAAAACTAACTACAACAAGATTATTTTTCATTTCCACTGTTACCCACATCGCACTTTCACCTGCATTTCATCACAAAGCGAAGTAAATTGCCTGAATTCATTCTGTAAATTTGTTAAAATTGGTCCTGCGATAGTAAACTTAACCCAACATGATTGCATGCGGAGGAATAGGTGACCAGGCAAGAAGTAACTTTCTAAAAAGTTCTGTAGTCTAAACGGAGTTATTTCAACCATGATTTTTGCCATCGTAACACTTAGTAATCTGAACAAAGCATAAGGGCGTATCATCAAGTAAGAACTAAATGTGAATTTCAAGCTTACATACGATTCGAACCACAAAATGATTACATATACTGCATTTTATTTTTACTTTAGAAAGAAAAATAACATAAATTTGATTTAAATCGTCTGATTTAAATAAATCAATCCTGCTTACAGTAACACATCGTGTTATGAATGACACGTATTTTGCCACATACAAAGAAAAAACCGGTTAGTATCTGCAGAGAGCGAAGTGGGGTTACACTGCATGTGCTTAACCCCAACGCGAGAAGCGTAATAGTTCATACTTCCATGACTTGGATTTCAACTCGTCTACACATGCTGCATTCCTCCTGTAAATTGTACATTCTTTTCCGTGCAAAAAAAAAGGTGAACTCAATGCTTATACTACACTTTAGCTTCTTCTCCCACTGACCACTGGAAATACCTGCAAATGCCACACTAAGTATAGTACAGTTGGTGGGAGCCAAAACAATGTAAAAATTACAGGAGGAATGTAAGGTTTTGAAACTCTAGATAAAGCAACGTTTTCAGGAATAACAGGGTGTCTACCACCCTGGAAAACTTAGGAAATACTCAGGGAAATTTATGAGGTGGACCTGTCCACAGTTGGTAAGATTACTGCCCCGGTAAGGCCGAGGTCGTGGGCTCGATTCCCACTGGTGACCGGATTTTTACAGTGTGTTAAAATCTTCTATTTTAAAGAAATAATATTTTTTTTTTCACTTACGAAATACCAATTAGGCTAGGTACAAGATGCTTGCAGAAATGGTGGGATTAACAAAAATGTCAATGCATATTATTTACATGTTCCACTATACGACGAACTCAGGGAATTTGGAAAAAAAATTCCCATGGAAAACCCAGGGATTTTCACGTCATAGAACTAGTAGGCACCATGAATAAGGTGTTGGTTCGTCCATATTTATGCTCCATACCACAAATGGCCTTCCAAATAATTGTCGCAGACAGACCTAACGACAGCCAGCAATCCAAAAAGTGTTTCGAAAATCTGTAATTATTATTTCTTTTAATACGCGCTCAAGTTGAACTACAGACACAAACTTGTCTCCATGCGTAATCCTAATGACGTCGTCACTTCGTGTTATGAATGACACCAGGGTTCCCACTCACCTGGAAAACCTGGAATAGTCAAGGAATCCAGCTTAGCACTAAAAAGTCCTGGAAAAGTCAGGAAATTTCACTGAAATGTCTGAAAACCTGGAAAAGTCAGGGAATTTGATAGCTTATTGTTTGAAGTTCATTTAGCTACAGCAGGCATTTAATGTTGGATCGTTTTTGAAATTACTTGGAGGCCAACCATGAAGCAATTTAAGAAAAGAATACAGTGAAATATTTTAATGTATCTTTATTTTCATGGAACTATGATCTATATTTTCCCATGGAATTATGATACATATACAAAATGGGGTACCTGGAAAAGTCAGGAATTTGATCTTGGCAAATGGGTGGGGACCCTGTGACACGTATTCCACTACAAAAAAGCACGGACTTTATATCGAGGCAGAGGTAGCGAGCGAAGACGTGTTAGCTCAGGTAAGGTTAGATAACTTTTTCATTATACGCGATGCACATCATATTTATCAATAACTGTATGTGCCGCCTCGACCGCGGATGCTGTGAAATAGTCCCACGCACTTTTCGCTCTTTCACTCCCATTTCAGGTTTTCGCGACTCAAAACTTTGCATGAGTGGTATAAAATTACGTTCGACAGAATATGGTACAATGGGTGGCTGCCATAGACTGCACTATAGCCCGTATGTTGTGCCGTGCTGTAGCTATGAAACTTACTAAACTGTGTGGAATATACCGAAAACAAGACGTAATGTGCAACGAACCATGTGATTTCTCCTTATTTACTATTTCTGTTAGGCTATATGGCGTTGAATGGATCCTACTTCGAACGTTGTGTTTCATTATTTCGGATGTGTTCAATGCAGAACGTGATTCAAAATAGGAAGTGGGGTAGGGGGATATGTGAGTGCCAGAATATACATACTAAAGAGACCATTTTGCCCAGGCTCTTTTCAGGGACACGGAACATTTGGGACAGTGATAAGTAAATTGGGCATGAATTTTGAATTTATGTATTGCCTTAGACATCTCTGGCCAGAATAAGCTTGGAAAACAGATGTTAGAAAGTAGTTGGTCAGGGCTTAGTCTGTAGGTACCATCCCGGTATTTGCCTGGCGTGACTAAGAAAAATTGGGTGTCAAGAAGAATCCATTGTATTCTGACAGAAATATATTAGCGTATGTTTTTAGAAATGGAGAGTAATTTTTGAATGCCTTTATTGTTTAGATAATCCTGGTTTAAATTTATTTTTCTCGCTTGAATAGATCTTTACTTGCTCGAGGTTCTCTTTAAGTTGTTTACTAAATGTTTCACACGACATATTGAAGTTCGTTGTTACCACTAACATTGCCTGAATTGACTCAATTTTGATTTGTGGGTCTCCGCCCCCCCCCCCCTTCCACTGATGTAGTTTATAAGAGAAAATAGTCTAGGCATTGCTGCGCGCTAGACATTACAGTAGTTGAAGAACCATTTTCAGGTTATAGTAAGGAATGTTATGTCTGATATTTGGCTGCCGTGGGTTGTCGGATATGTAATTGTCTCTGTGCAACTGGGATTTGCTGCCAAAATATTTCTTATGGGTTGAGGCATTATTATGGTTACTTTACATTTTGTGGAAGTCGGGGACCAAAACAACGGGAGACGAAAGTATTACCGATATTTGTGGGATGAATGGTCACCTTTACATATATTACAATTTACACGCTATATAAGAGATGTAAATAAAATTTTTAGTGACCATTTTCAGCCTATAACAATCCAAAATTCCTATTTCCAGCTCTGTGGTAGGGAATGTAGGGATAACCATATGTTCACCAGCTATTGAGCCAGTGTACGCTCTATACCATTCATTCTCTTGCATATAATTCACTTCTGTAAACACCTAGCGAGAGTTACCCATTCAAAAAGTGTTACGGAAAGTGCCGCAATGTTATTATTATTTCGTTAAATGCTCGCAAGGTGATGAAAGCATTTAAGTATAGCGACATGTGGAGTCTTACAGATGGAGTCACTATGTGTTATAAATGACACGTATTTTGCTACAGAAAGTACGGAATCAATGTCGACGGAGCGAATGTGGTGAAGTCAGGTTAGACTTTTTTTTTTTCATTTCATTATACGCGATTCACATGACGTTTAACACTTGTTTGACGCTCAATGTACTTGCCCCCAACAGCTAAATGGTCCTGGTCATTGTCATTTCACACTTCCATTGATTCGTAACTTTGTCATATTTTGCTTATCAACACTTCTACACACCTTGAAAATATTGCATTTCTCGTGTAAATTTTCCTACTATTTTTTTGGCAGCTATAAAGTAAACCCCAATATAGCTAGTGTTGTGAACGACGTTTTCCTTTCAGCAAAGGAATGCGGCCCTCCCTGTGCACTATAGATGAAATTGTCACTCGGTGTTATAGCGTTCGGATCTCTATCGTCTTTTTTCTGAAATATAATCGTTTCATCTATCAAACGTATTTTTAACATTGAGCCGCGTAAAGAGTTCCTAGGCATCTGCGCTCATTTTAAAATTTTCCTCTGCCGATGTTTTTTTTTTTTT
>JAGDQP010013663.1:0-16224 GCA_022664845.1 Lepisma saccharinum
TCAAAATTCAATGAATAGGTTTATAAATTTCATAACCTTACAATAAGGTCAAAGAATACGAGTAATAAATATATAGCCCAACCATTGCTTCCTTCTTAACCTGGCCAGCCTAGTTCTCACACATAACTTCACCTTTGACATCAAACACTACCTTCAGATCCGAGGCACTGGCATTGATACGAGAATGGTACCTTTTTATGCTAATATGTTTATAGGCAAGCTCGAACATGATTTCTTGTAAACCCAACCTTTGACCCCACTACTTCGGATCCGTTTCTTCACAATGTCCTGATGTTATGGACTCATGCTGCAACCAGTCTCAACACATTACTAGAACAGCTGAACCAATTCCGTGTTGTCCAGTTCAATTGGTCGGTCCACTTCTAACAAAAGAGTCGTATTCCTTGACGTGGACATCACTTTAAAAAACAACACCCTCACTACTTCCGTTCACATAAAACCTTCCCGTATATGCAGTATTTTCACTACTCAAGTTCCCAATTTTACCAAACCAAGAAAGCGATTCCTTTCTCCCTTGCTCTCAGATGACAAAGTCAGAATTCCACCACCTCAGCTTCCGAAACTTACAACCAACGCCTCCAGAAGGCTCTAGTCAACCGAGGCTACCCTTTTAACTTTGTAACCAAACAGATCCGTCGTGCATCCTCACATTCAACCCACTCAAATTGAGTGCGAAGTGAGTTCTTCATGCAAAAAAGGTCCCATGGGTTGGTCTGTTAGAAATTCCGTCAGAAATGGTTCCACTATTGAAGCAACAGCTGAGAAAAATGCTAAGTTTGGTGCTAGCATTTAGTCCTGCAATTTCTTCTCTACAACTGAGAACGTGGTCGAGTTAGGTGTTTTCTTGTCCATCTTGACACACTCAATATATATTTTTTTTAAATGAGGCAACATTAATAACGCTCGTGATGCAACGTCACTGTTTTCTAGCCATCTAACAGCACAAAACTTCTTTGGGAAAATATCAGATCCAATGCAATAAGTGTAGTCCGACCTTCAAGCTGGCGAGTCTCTGAATAAATAATACAAGGCACGTAAAAACTCCACTAAATCCCAATCTGTCTTCTGCATGCCTGTTTTGAACGCCCCATCAACTACATGAAGACCGCAACTACCAATACTTAACAACACTGGACTTTCTGGCGTATGTTGCAGTTCAAGTTACAAATCTGACAATAGTTTAAAATTGACACTTGGCCCATCGATAGACACCTGAATGAATTTTTTTAAATGTCTGAAGATAAAGCTTCATTGATACCGTTCAACAAATCTTGAGTCCCCGAGAAAAACAGATGTAAAGTATCTTGTTGTGACAAGATTTATTTGGATCCCAAAATCGTACATGTAAATCCATTTGTTGCCTCTGAGAAACTTTATTCAATGATTCGTTGAAACAGATTACAAGGTAAGTGCAGTCTTTTAATAACCTCTGAAGTTCTCGTTGGATATAGGGCGCTAATCCAAACACTACTGTGTACCCCACTCTAGTTCGATGCAATTGCAATTTCACTGTCAGAAAATATTAATTTAAATGTTGATGCACAACGCTCAGCTTCTCGAAAGGACATATGGTTCATCACAATTTGTAAACACTAAAGCACCTCAGCTTTAGCAACTGAATCTGCTAATAGGTAACGTTTAATCGTCGGTTTAGAAGTAGAATCAATACCGCCTGACTGACAAGAAAAAGATGTGTCATTGTCAGTCGAAGATGCAGAAGCAGACGCTTGACAATGATCGTTGGATAAACTTTGCTGACTATTAGCACTGAGTATATAGGGATAGAGTAAGCATAGCTGTATAACCACCCGTACTGATTTCTCACACTGCCATCTATCACTGCGAAAACAAACTTAGACTAATTCTAACTAATTTTTCTGCCCTCTACTGTCGCGAGAAAGAAATTACAAGATGAACAGAAATTCACTTTTCCTCTGGTCACTTCCTCACCCTCTTTGCGGTTAAAGTGACAGGAGAGACGTAATATATTTCTTAACTCGGGAAGGGCCATCCATGGTGGGTTGAGTCTGAGAAACCTGGAACACCGTGCTTCCTTGAAAGTTGAAAGCAGTCAAAATAACATCAACACTTTTCTCCTTCATTGTCTGTGAAACATGTGTCAATTTCTTTACGTTGGTTGTGCCCAATAAAAGTCTTGCTATATGAGAGCTGAAGATGGCATAAATGTTTATTGCGTTAAAAGTTCTTGCAAATAGAGCTCCGGTTCAAAATCAAATATAGACCTACAGCTTTTTAAAAACCGTAGAGAGCTAAAGGATTAAGAATTGTGGAATAAAATCTATTTTCAGTTTTACGTTTTCTTTTTCTTTGTACTCAATATAACTTTTTCGCGGATTATATATGGCCTCAATTTCTGGAACATTGGGTTTATGGCCTTAAAGAAATAAGTTGTGCAAGAAACGTTAAAGCAGGATGTTGGAAGGTAAATGGACAGGGCCTATCATTTTGTAGGTACCATCACAGCACTTGCCTAGTATGACAGATAAAAAAAACTGGAAAACCTGTCAGGATGGTCTGCCGCTGGAATCTATCTCAGTACCTCCCAAATCCTAAACCAACGCTCTACTAGTGAACTTCGCCCGCTCGGTTACTCTTTTTAATAATTACCTTCCAAAAGCTTTAATTTAAAAGCCCCTTACACGCTAGAAAAGCGGTAACATTGCACTTGCACTTGCCACAATTCAGGTATCACACCAGATATAATCATCAATAATTCAGTATGCGAATTCTCTGAAAGTAAAATTTTTAGGCAACTTTATTGACAATAAACTCACGTGTGAAGAACAATAAACTACCTCATACGTGATCTAACTTCCATTTTAAACCAAT
This sequence comes from Lepisma saccharinum, assembly GCA_022664845.1. Taxonomy (NCBI): domain Eukaryota; kingdom Metazoa; phylum Arthropoda; class Insecta; order Zygentoma; family Lepismatidae; genus Lepisma; species Lepisma saccharinum. The sequence continues at coordinate 2,872 of JAGDQP010013663.1, forward strand.
CGACAATTTTATCATTTTACTATGCTACATTTTATTCCCTTACAAAATAAGGCATTCTGGGGATCATCAACAAAACTTTTTTAGAATTTTTAAGATTCAGAAGAGAATTGTTAGGATAATTACTAAAAGCCCTCATCGTGCTTCTTGCAGAATTTTTTTCGCGAAATTGAATATTCTGACAGTCCCCTGTATATACATTCAACAAATCTTACAAAGATCAAGGCAACTGCAATGTTCGAAGAATAGTGATGTGCACAGGTATTTTACCAGAAACAATGAAAAATTGTATGTAAACAGACAACGAACTCAGCTGTATGCAAAGTCAATAATGCATAGAAGCATTACATTTTATAATAAGCTGGCTGAATATATAAAAAATATTAAATCAGATCAAACCTTTAAAAAACTTTTAAGCTATTAATTGCTGGTTCCTTTTATAACATTGAAAATTTCATGTCCTGTGATTTTAGATATTGAGAAGTTGTATATTTATGTAACGAACACATTTTGTGAACAACACTTGATTTCATGTTTATGTGAAACTGCAAGTATATTTTATAGCATCTTGATACTTACGTAGTATTTTCTTAATTGTAGCTTATATATTCTATATTAACAAGTTCTATACCTGTTAACTCATATTGTTAAAGAAACGTCTTAAAGAACGCTAATATATCTGAATCTGAGCAACAGTGCTGTGGGCCAAAACATTTAATTAATGAACTAAATAATGGAAGTCGGAAGCTCATCTATGGCAAATGGAACTCGCATGTTTATAGCCACAGTTACAAACGTTCGCCATTGTATTCTATCTAGGGCAAGATCAAGCCAGTTTTTATCACGAACACCCATCCCATGAAGACTTTCTAATATTGTCCTTCCAATGACGTATCGGTCTTCCCAACGACCCCTTTTCCCTCCGAATAACCAACCACCATGAAATATTTTTGTTTTTCCCAAATGCGCACTACATGACTCGTCCATCTCAGCTGTCGTCATTTCATTATTTAAAACATGGCTCAATTGTAGTCTGAAGAAGTTTTCATTATGCAGTCTCCTCAATTCTCCGGTCATCTCGTCCCGTTTCGTCTCTATCTTCCTCAAACCCTTATTTTCAAAAACACTTAATTTATGTTCATAGGACCGTACACCAAATTTCGCAGCCATAAAATATTACCGTTCTGTATACATTAAATTCAAAGAGCGGAATATTTCATCTTTTGAGAGCGAAAAGAGAACCACTCTTTTGGAGTGGATTTTCATCGGAGAAAAGATGAGAAATATCGCCTCGAATGGTAGCTCTTTCTGATGGGAATGTAAAATTTTTGTAGATATCATCATCATATTTAGAACATGAAAACGAGGCAATAAAATGTTGAAAATGTAAAAAGATGTAAAAGTGAACATTTATTCATAAGTGGTAAGAAAGAAAAGTAATGTACTTATGAATGAAAAAGTTTTAAAAAGCAATCTCGGGGAAATTTGAACCCTGTACCTTTACACCAGCTATCCAACGCGACTTATTCCCTCAGCCAACCGGCCAATTGCGAGAGTACGCTTTCGACTTTTTTTTTTTTTTCATCTCGTCGGGTACTTGCGAATAACGTTCAAAGATTTCTTGTACATATCTTACTCCTGACGTCTTCTAGTATATTTTTGTCACTGACAAATATTTTCAAGTTTTCTGTTCTCATTTTAAACTAAACGCAACGCGATAAATTTCACAGTATGGCTTTGTGTTTCGATAACCTTCGCAGTAACAAATGACGGAGAACAAAATTTACCCCATGATACATTTTGAATCATTCTAACAAGATGAGAAATAAACCGCTCTTTCAAGTTTGAAGAATAAATTATATTCAGAAACATACGAATTCCATCTAGAAAGAGCACTTTTTCCATCCAAAGCGAGAGCGTTTCGCTGAAATCCACTCTTTTCGATAGAAAATTTCGCTTTGAAAGAATGGCATCTCTTTCCGCTCTAAGGACATTGAATAGTAATCCCTTTTCATTTACTATGTATATTTTCACTTTTAACTTTCTTGATATTCATCGCGAGGAAAGAAGCTTGTGGACTGAATAATGTGTTAGTAATTAGTGCTTTCTTTAGTACATTCAGAGCAAACTGATTTTTACTAGCGTTATGTGTGAGTTCCATTTAAGATTTTCTTGTATTGTCATTCCTTACAAAAAAGGTTTTTGTGGCTATGTTCGAATTTAAGTAAGGCACTAGATTTTTTATATATTTTATTGCTGAATATATTGAAGATATGTGTTGTGTTTTTGTGTTATTTACTACTACCATATGATTCTTGACGAACCAATTTTTAGTTTGATATATTTTAATACTATTTGTACGCTAGTCTCATTTGCAAACTTCTCATCTATTATTAAATTGAACTTTTATTTAAAGCGTTTAGGCAACTTTTGTTCAGGCTGGATGGATGATTTGGTGGAATGTAGAAAGTGGGAGGAAACTGGAGAATACCGAGAAGGCAACTTTTGTTCAGGCTGGATGGATGATTGGTGGAATGTAGAAAGTGGGAGGAAACTGGAGAATACCGAGAAAACCCACGCATACGGTGTTTGTGCACGGTAGGATTCGTCGAAGGTAGGAATTATACAGGAAAAGTTTTATAAATGCAACTGCACCATGAAGTACCCGAATAACTCCGGGTATCGAAAATTAACTTCCCATCGGGGTAGACAGATAGAATTCCGAATAAAAATTCATGATAGCTGAAATTCAGCATGAAAAAAAAAAAAATGCAATTATAATTCTCAGCCCCTCATTAGCCCCGTGTATGGAAAATGCACTTCCCATTGATATAGAAAACTCAAATTTGCATGGTCCGTTTGGAATATCGGAAGAAATAAAAATTTGAAAATAGTCAGCATGAACAACGAAAATATGCACTTAAGTAGCATAGCCCAATCCCGAAAATCGGCATGTATTTCACGTTAGCCAAAAAGGCTGAAAATTGGCAAGAACATTCCATAACAGCTTAGAAATAATTACGAACAGAAATTAATAATTTACAATAACCTCTTCCACAATACCTCAAAGACGATCACCAACTATTGAAAACCTAAAGTGAAATTACTACGGGTACGCTGCGGAAGCGTTATTTTGGTGTTGTGATGATGATAGCCATAAGTCAATAATAGGTAAGAAAATGACTGGCGGAGACAGACTAGTCCATTTATAATATCGTATGTTTGTGAATACGTTATCAAGTGCAGTTGTTTGTATTGTTCTGTTATTCTAGTAGGTGACTGTAGTCCAAGTTATGAGTGTTTAAAAAGTGAGTGTATAAATTCTTTGTGTGTGCCATAAATATTTTCCGTAATCAACATCTTTTTTCTATGTATCTGATTTTATTAAGAAAATCCTTAGTCTTTCGAAGAAAAATGTCGAACTAATCTTGCTGGAGCCTTCCATCTCACGCTTACCACAAACTTGTGAACAGCGTCAACGAAAAACACCGAACGTGGATTCACCAACCAACATAACAGACCTTGATTCTGAAGAATCCCCTACAGCAGGAGAAAAATGACCATAGTGTGTTCTCTGCCTACAGCTACACCATCACCCCATGGTGTTTTTCTAAAGTCATTTACAAAGGAAACGCCGTTTGACCACAAACATGGATGAAACAGTTCTCTTCCCTCTTTTTTTTTTCCTTCTAGTGGAGTTTGGTCATTTTCACCCCCGAAAACTTCAGCAATAGTCGTCGTCACGAAAAGAAGAAAATACGACACTAACGCCTACCTAGCGTGGCGAAAGAGAACTACTTGGACCGTTTCCGTACGGCAGGTCTCATAAGGTGCTTCGTCTACTTCTATATGGTCTAGGCTATTAGCATCGGACGAGTTTTTATGACAATGATCGGTGGATGAACTTTGCTGGCTATTAGTATCGGACGACTTTTTTTTTTTTAATCCGATTTCCAAGCACTTTTCTGGTCCTTTAGCATTAGCGGTGTGTTTCATTGATTTAGCATGACTTTTAAGGGCAATCTTTCCCATGCTAGCAATGTTTATTGAAGTTTTACACAACACACAAAACGCAGATGTTTTCGATATTGGATCTTCCTTAACCCATGGAAATTCTAAAGTATAGGAGTGATGATAGGTAGTGGTGCTGGGCTTAGAATACGACATACTTCCGACTAAAAGTAAACGATATGAGAAACGTAATTAGAATGATTACCAAGTCAAACATTCAGAAATCAGAGAAGGTGGCGTGAGATTGACAGGATGGGCGATATCGCACTTTCTGTAGACATATGAAATAAAATCATATAACATATGAAATAAAATGATTTAAAAAACTATTCCACGGAGTGATTTTTGCTGGCTCACATCTGCGGAATATTTGAGTAGCGGATCGCCGATATATAATTTCGATTTTATTTTACAGCAAAACATAATGAGCACGTCAGTTGGAGTTCAGTCACATACAAATAACCTGTAACGAATAACGCAAAGCATTAAAATCGGTGATGCGTACCTTCTTGACTCCACACCCAAATACAAAACGAAACAAAACCTGACTATACCTAACTTGTACATCCGGTAACAAGGGTAACAATAACTGGTCCACCATGTGTCATACTATGAATTTCAGAATTTTCTTATTTACAAAGGTCAATGTACATTACCATTCACAAGGGAGGCGATCTTCTTACTTTAATTCTCGTTTTATTTATTTCTTAATTTCTCCATACTATTCTGAGAGTAACTCAACTGAAAACTGCTTTTCCGTCTTAGTAGCCAAAGTTCCAAGTATACTCAGGATACATATACAATTGAATAATTCATTTGCACCAAAATATAACAAATATTTCAAATTATATCGCCTTTCTTGTATCGTCGATGCAAAAACTAATACTGTGATTTGAATAATCATTTTACTTACAAATTAAATTCGAAAAGATGCAAAATATTCAACGCAATATATGGAAAGGTGATTACACAATCATCCAAACAATGGAAACAAAACGTTATTCTTCCAACACGCGCGTAATCACATAGGATACGTTCGCCAAGCTCAACGCAGAAGAGGAACTACCATATGCCCCCACTGTAATCACTAGCAAACAGTATTTGCTGCTAGCTCCTCCTCTGGTGGCAGCCCAAGAAAACTGTCAGTTTTGAAATGTGCAGCCTCCATTGAGGAGCTCAAGTGGGCTAACACGCTGGCGCGCTCCATATAATAATACACGATCTCAGGGAGTATGAAAGTTGAAGCCAACTGTTCCAGCTAGGGTAAACTACTGTAATTTTGGCCGTCCGCGTGGTTTTTTAAAAGAAATTAATATCTATATCGATCTCACCCCATTAGAGTTGTTCTTGCCTTGTTTAATCCTTCGTTGATGACACTTACAGGATTTTCTGTTTTCCCGGTTCTTTGGCAAAATTCCCGGTTCGTGAAATTCCCGGTGAGTGACCACCCTGAAATCTCTTCGTAAGTCAATAATCTGTTGCAATTCTGTTCTTTGATCATTTATCTGATTGTTAGGGAACTCAAGAACGACGTGCTCCGGTGTTGATTCTTGACTACACTCACATTCCGAAGAGTCCACCAAGCCAAGTTCAAATAACTTTGCCCTATAATCGTGGCCACTTAGAAATTGTATCAGTCCCCCACTTGGGTTCCTTTCAATCCAATCTAGTTGATACATTGAAACATGCTGCATTGATAAAATTTAAGATTGGAAATATTACATATTCTCACTACTTTAGGATCACTGAATCCGGTAACTACATTCCGATATTCGGCCAAGACATTTTGACAAAATTACAGATTAAAATCGATAAGCAGAAAAATATAATTTCTTTCTACAAGAAACCTAGGAAGCCAGAAATGTCACGAAAACTGAAAGAAAAGTATATTTCACAAGCAGATATTAACCTGGTGAAATAGCTAAGAGCAGCAAATGTTTACGTGACAAAGGACATCACTATTCCTGTCCTTTGTCTGCAAAGTTGCATTTTTTTCTGTAAAGGTGAATGAAGAACAACAGCAATCAGAATTTTTATACGTTAGATTACTACAAACACTGAAAGATAGATTTGACCTTGCAGATTTATCAATGAAAATGCCTAAAGACGACCCTACATTTTTAGTAATAAATCCAACGAACCGAAAAAAAATTGACTAAGAACACGCCACTGACCTATACAAGAAGAAACAGGACACCAGCCTGAAGATATTTATAAATACCGTACTAAAGAGGAAACTGAAGAACATCTGAGATACACTGAGAAAAATTTGACATCTCCCTTTTTGATATAATGCCCAAACTTTCAGAAGAACTAGGAACAAAGGTTTGCTTTACAAGTACAGGAATGTGTTCTCATATAGCTCAGAAGGCAGGTTTTTCAGAGGTTATTTCTATAAGATTAAAATAGATGAATCAGCGGCCTTCCACAAAAGATCACACAGCCCATATCTTCAGCAATCCGTGATCAGATTGATAATCAGATAAATCAACTTCTAAAGGTTAAAATAATTAGACAAACATATAACAGCCCATATTCCTCTCCACTTTTAGTAGTTGAAAAGCCTAATTCAAAGGATTTTCGCTTAGTACTAAACCTCACTGAGTGCAACAAATATACAAAATATTTGAGCATTCTATTCCAGTCGGCTGAGCACGTATTATCTAGTTTGAAAGAAAAAAAATATATAAGAACGATAGATTTATCGATGTCCTATTGCCAAATTAAATTGGATCCAAAATCATGGAAGTACATGTACTTCGAAGTACCACATCCTAAGAAAACTTATCAATTTGAACGTTGTGTCATGGGCACCGTACATCGTCCCAAAGTTTGTCAATAGTGACCAAAATTCTACTCGATGAACTACCGAATAGAATCACAAATTTCGCTGATGACCTCGTATACTGAAAAACAAACATGATTTTGGAGTTTCTCCAAGGAAAACCCACATGCTTGCTCTATTCACAGACATACTTGGGTTTCAAGTTTCCGGTCAACGTATCAGCATTTCTTCAAAAATAGCGAATAAGAAACTTTCAAAGACAAAGAAAAAAGCGCCAACTAAGAAGCTTTATTGGCTTATGCTCTTTTCTGCGGAGTCGTATCAACCAATTTACAACAAAAATAGAACCTTTCGAAAGGCTTTAGTAAAGGAAAATTAGTTCAAATGGAAGGAATCACATGACAAATTTTCGAAAAATTAAAACTGGGTATTTTAAATGCAATGTCATTACATTATTTCGACGAAGACTTAGAAGTTTATGTTTATTCGGACGTAAGCTCGATCCAGGCCAAAGGGATTTTGGCGTGCTACAATGATGAAAATAGAAAAAGTCGCCGCATACTGCAGCCGAAGATTTTCGAAAACGGAAAAAATCGTCAATGTTGCAACGTGTATTGATCAATATAATCAATGTATTACGCCGTTCTAGGTATTACCTTCTGAACAGACATTTCGTCCTTTTCACAGACACAAGATGCCTTGTGAATTTACAAAAATCAGCCAGATCGAGTTGGTAAGTATACACGTTACGAACTTTTCCTCGCCGATTGCAATTTCGAAATAAAGCACAGCGATTGACTAAATCAGTCAGCAGACCTGCGCAGCAAGTTAGAACAACGAAGCGAAGTAGATAAGCAAACAGAAAAAGAGAAAAAGCTAACATTAGAAATGTAGCGAATCATGAAAAAAATACGGATCATGTACAACTCTCAGAAGACAATTCACTTTTTAGATCAAATTCTCTGGAGGACAACGTGCTTTGTATCAGTTTTTTCTCCACTAGAGATTTTGAAACGTGAACAAAGGAAAGACCCCATTTCCAAAGACATAATAGCTACATTACTGGGAAAAGATTCTGAAGCAACATCAACAATAAGTGCTTTGAAGTTGTATTGTTTGAAAGACGGCGTACTTGACCGAAAACAGAAACACCCTCAGCACAGAATTTTTTATTATGTATTCCTAAGACATTATCAAGTTAATGGTTGGATAATATTCATAAAAACCCATCAGCAGGATACCCAGGCTTTACAAAACTTTACAGAACGTACTTGCAAAAATATCCGAATGAAATACTTTTTGGGGTACAAGATAAGGGCCTGTTCTATCATATACTTAAGAAGCTTCCAGCAAAGAAAAAAGCCGAATTGCTACACCATCCTGTTGGAAAAATAGGCGAACAATTTGTCTGATTCCCTCAGACCCATATGTACAGGAAATACAAGAAAATTCGTCCATGTGGTGGCCGAATGCGCGACACGTTTCGTAGTAGCTAAAATTGTAGATTCTATCTCAGCAGAAACAGTAACCAAATTTTTGGAAGACGATATCATACTCAGTTATGAAGCTTTCCGAAGTATTATGGACAGACATCCCGTTACTAGCTAAGAAATATGATTACCAGATTAAATTTTGCCCGGATTATAACCATTCTGATAATAGCTTGATAGATGTAATAATTAAAAACGTACCACAAAACTTCAACTAGACAAAATGACCTGGAGCATTGGGGAAAAATGCCACAACACACCATTTTCTCAAACAATGCCATGCAGATAAAGGGAAGTCCGCATTTCCTGATGCATATGCTCGTTCATATACAGGCTGCCAAATGGGAGTAACCCCCACACAAATACCAAGAGAAGCACTGCTGGCAGTACGTCAGAAAGCAGTAGACAATTTGCATAAAGAACACATGGGGCAGAAAAAGTACTTTGACAAATGCCATGCATAAACCCAATACAATATTGAAGACACTGTTTTGGTTTACTTTCCGAAACGAAAAAAATATATACCGTAGGCATAGATAAATAAATATATAGGCCCACGTAAAATTTTAGAAATGTTAATTCTGAACTTATACCGCATAGAATTTCCACCAGAATTTCGACAAACAGAGCAGTTGATTTCTGTAGGCAGAATTAGGAAATTATATTAAGAAGAAAAGCAGTAATCTTTAGTATGAACCAGATTATATATCCCCCCCCACACACACACACACACGCACACACGCGCGCGCAAAATTCTGCTCGTATAAAAACAGCGTTCCTTTTTACATAACATCTTTTACAAGCAGAGAAATGAGGGAAGCCGACAGCGTGTAACAGCACATGCACACACACTTAGCCACACTTATACACACTGATGTCAGTACAGAACTCCCCTTTTTTTTCAAGTTTCCAAACTTCTACACCACCTAGTTGCAGAATAGCGAACTTCAAGAAACAGCAACACAGTATCATTTATATTAGCGAAACGGGCACTTTCTTTTTAAAAAAAAGGAGGAAAAGAGAAAAAAAGTAAGGAAAATAAATTTTTCCACTTAACACAATAATACATAATAAAGGACACGATCCATTCACCCTTCTCGTTGCGTTTTTTTTTATAAACTTGATTGCAACCGTGTCCCGATTCGATAAAATAGGAAGATAATTTACTGAAACCATGCAAAGCTGGGTAAAGATATCTTCCTTTATAATGTTATTCAACAAATATCGGTAACCATTCAAAACTCTACGCCTACTCAAAGGATCAAAATCACGACTTTCCAAGAAATTACCAATTCTTTTTAAGTAATTAAAACACATACAAGTCTTCATGTTTACCACTAAATGATACATGAATAAGGATATACAGCATTCAATGAACAAAACTACATGTCAGCATTTTTTCCTTATTTCCTTACTATTCTCTGTAAGGACATCAACCAACAATGTGGAAGTCAACGATCTTCGGATTTTTCTGCTTACAACTTTTACCAGGCAAGGAGACAAGCGAAATTGTTTTCAAACAATACGTCATTTCCATTGGTAAAATTCATGCTGTAATGCAATATGAACAAACGGAGTTCATACGCTACAGGCTCCATATAGACTTTTCTGCAGTCAATGTAAAAAATATGTCATGTAGTGGATACGAAAAATTAACTGAAATATTACATCAGGGAGAGAGGCATTTTATAAACAAAATTTCCAAAATACTTCCATGTGACTTCAAGAATGGATGTACAAAACGTCGAAAAAGAATGATTTTCAGTCTACTCATGCGGCTAGATAATTTCGCAGTTAGTCGTTATTCATTATACGAAGCCTATAAATAAAAACAGTATTTACCAAATGCAGAAGCAAAACAAATACTTAATGAACAAATACAAAGTATTAAGGAAAGCAATTTCAGATTAACCCATTTGGTAACTAATATTACTGTATCCGTTGAAAAATTAATCACATAAGTACACAGTAAAATCCTACAGCTTCTCAGGACAACAGCTACAAACAAAAGATTTTTGATAATTCTTAATTTCCAAATTCTGGAACAACATTTTGATAACATTACTGAATACAGAATACTGTAAACGAGGTTATAATTAGACCATCATTAGCAAAAGAAATCACAGCTATTAACCCAAAACTCCGAGATTCCATAATACAGGACGATTTAGAATTTTTTTATCAAAGTTTTAAAAGCATTATACTTTCTTTTGATCCAGTATCGGTTATCATACAAACATCCTATCGTAAATCGTAAGCAATACCACGAACTTTAAGTATTCAATAACGGATTCCTGTCAACTTCAGACCATCTACAATTGGTAGTCCCGGAATATGCAATTAAAACAGATACGGCCATATTTGAAGTAGATTTACATAAAATGTAAACATTATGTCGGCAACATAAAATGTTAACATTATGTAAAATACCAGAACAAGTAAAACCGCAGAAAACCGACTGCCTATACAACGAAGTATTTCGTAATACTACTTTTAACTGCCAAATTAAGTCAAAATTATCTTCCAAAAAAAAAGATTTTACACTTATACAACGGCAGGAATACATCATGCAAAAAAAATAATGTTAAAAAGTATTATTAAACAACCATAATCAAATAGCTATCAAAAAAATATATACATATTACTTCACATATCAAGAATTTGAGAAAATCATAACAGAAAACTTGGACTTACCATCTAGACAGCTGACCTAGAGGTAAAATATTTTACATTATAAAATAACCTCCTAGACGCTAATTTTACTCTTAGCTTTCAAAATATACAAAAGTCAGTTACCTTTCTCGAAGCCCTCTTGGAACATGAAAAGAATGAACTCCAAGAAAATTCTCAGATCTAAATCTACATGCCTTGCTTCGTAGTCCACAATTGCCTTCGTTACTTTTATATTAATCCTATTTAGTATATTAACTGTTATTTTACATATCGGCATATGAAAACTGAACAAACTAAACAGTCTGAATTAATTTTATTCATTCCAGAATGACTGCTATACGAACTGTTATACCGCTAGTGCAACTGTCATCCTCACTCATATTTATATACTTATTATATCGCATCAATAAGACTTTAAAACTTATCAGTGAATATTCAATAAACACTGAACAATCACTTGACACAGCAATAAACATTAATTGTGAGACTAACAATGAACAATCATTTAATACAGAGTGTCTACAAATTTCTGCAGGCAAATTTCCCTGACTTTTCCAGGTTTTCCAGTAGCATTTTCAGATATTTCCAGTACCCATACGAAAAAACATAAATAAAAGCACCATTTAAGACTAAATTTTCTGTAGTTTGTTATCTGAATAGTAGAGTGATAGACTGCTGTTAGCACTTGGTAGAGTAGTTCATATTATACATGTCGGAAAACTATTGTAAGTAATTATCGTAGCTTTTAGAGATTCTGTTCCATATTCTCTTCGAGAAGTAGTAGTACAAATATGATTAAATGTTAGTTATGTTAGTCTACGTGTAGTTATGTTATGTTAGTCTACGCATACTAACGTTAGTCTACGTGTTAAGTCTACGCAATAGGCTCCCACAACAGATTTTCTGCCATCAAATTTACTGTTTGTTTAGACTTGAACTCCGCCGTTGCAAGTAGTACAAATTTTATATTTCATTCAACACTGATGTAATTTCTTCTGAAGATCCTCTAGTTTTCTGTTCATGTGTTGTACATCTTTTGTAGACTCTTCTATAAGCTTGGCCTTTTTCTGCTCAAGATTCTTTATGCCAGTAACCACACGCTTTCGCTCGGTTTCTTTTTGTTCCGTTTCCTTTAACTCTTCTTTCTTCTTGGATAGAGCTGTTCCCCACACTGATCGTGCATTTCTTGCTGCATGAATCATGCTTTTTGTAACAACTTTATCCACCCCTCCAGTATACACAACACTGTTATACACTAGCCTCTGTGCCACAAGAAACTGTTCACGGAGATTCTTTATTAAGCATTCTTTGTTCACGGAGAAACCACGCTCCACAGCTATATTTCCTTAAAATAGCATTAATAGTTTCTTCAGAAATGCCACAAACGTATCAACATCCCCTTGCACCAAAGGTAGCACACGGAAGAAACAGAAATGATCAAGTCTTTCCCTGTAAGCATTCAAAGAATCTGCTGCTGTTCTCACTGCATTCTTTGAACACACAGTTAAGTACTGTCTTTTTATGGCATCACATGCTGGAACACTGAAATGATTAGCTTTGAAAACCTCATCTAATATAACGTTCAGCTGTTCTTTGCCAGTGACATCACTGTTAAGTACAGATTCTGGAGAAATGCAAGCCGAACCAAAAGTTACGTTGTACTCCAAGGGACATTTACTGAGCACTTTCTGGATGAAAGAGATATGAATTTTTCTACAATCAGTTCGGAATTGAAGCATTTGACGGTCACTTATTTGCTTTGTTCTTCTCAAAGCAGCTCGTGTACGGAATCCTAAATCAATGTTCTCTGCACTTCGAGTACATCACCATCTTTAGATAAATCTATCTTGCACAGATCTTTTGACGAGCTACATTTCTCAAGGACAGAATTCTTCACAAACCTTCCTATGATGGATATGACTAAGGCAGATAATGCCTTGTACAAATATGGCACCAATGGTTCATTGGACTGGAATCTGTCAAAAATGGTTCACAGTCTGCAACCACAATCTGAAAGAAAGCTAACTTTGCCTCTAACAGAGGATCCTCAAGCCCCTGGAAAATGTTTTTGAAGCTCTTGCAGTTTACTGGAAGCTTCTTCCCCTGTACCACCTTCACATACTTTCTCAAATAAGGTAGTAACACAACAGCACGCTGAGCCACATCAACATTACACAACCATCTCACAGGGAAGAACTCTTTTGGGAACATAGTACATCGAGTATATTTTGTAAAGTCAGCTCTTGTTGCAAGTACATTTTTGAATAAGTTACATAAATCACGGAAAAATGTTACATCATCAAAGTCACTCTTCTGAAAAGATGTCTTGAAGGTCCCATGTAACACATGCAAATCACAACTTCTCAGTTCCAGGATTTTCTTACCATCAGGGCTGTC
>JAGDQP010013663.1:16234-28227 GCA_022664845.1 Lepisma saccharinum
AGCTTCCAATTTACTATCCATTGAAACTTGTATAATTTTTCTTAAATTCAAGATGCATGTAGATGAAGAATGATTTTTTGCAGTAAATAAATCGGATGCTGTGGTATGGCCCAGAAAAGCTGAATCCAAGTACCTTGTAGACACTTCACTTTTTTCTTCATTCCAGTAACGTGCAAGAATATCTAACTGTTCCTTCTGTGAAACTTTGTTCAAAGACTCATCAAATAACAAAACAAAGTCACTTTCTTTTTTAACTTTCTTCAGTAACTCTGTTTTGGAAAAAAGCGCCAATCCAAAGGTAATGGTGTAACCTACTTTATCTTTTTGAAGTTTCATCTGTTTAGCGATATCACTGCCAGGAAACATAATGGGAAATAAATTAACAGCGTTAGTTGCACTTCTGTTTGACTGATGATTAATCACAGTGTGGATGCACCACAGTATTTCTGCACTTGTAACAATGTCTTTCTCCAAAAAAATTTTCATCCTTGACTGTGACGAAGATCCACTGGATTCACTTACAGAGTGTGTAACAGACGCTCCTTGCGCTGCCAATTCATTTTCTAGAACACAACTGCTGCTTTTAGTGGTTGCAGATGTTTGCACGATTAGAGCTGGTACACAATGCGGTTGGAGCGCTGTTTCGTTCCCTGAACCTTTCACAAAACGACTAATGTCCATACTCTGCAGTTTAGCATCAAACAGCTGCTTGTGCTTCTTTCCTTTAGCGTGATTTAAAACAGCCTGTTTATCCATGTTACGTAACCCAACCTTTGTCTTACACATAGTGCAGAAGAATGAATTAACTTCATTTCCCACTGGTTTTAGCCATTCAGAAAATTCAGAATTCAGGATCCATGAGTAGTGAAAACTGTGCGTTTTGCCATATTGGAATGCCTTTGAATCACAATCCTTTCAAAATCTGAAAAGAGAAATTTTGTACAATTAGATGTAAAGGTTGTAACAAATTATTTCAAAAATTTTAGTTTGTATTAAAATAGCTGGTTTTACACAGAGGTTTAAATCTGCATTGGGCATTGCAGGTTAGATTTAATTAGGCAAGCAGAAGGAAACCGTGAGGGTTGAAGTATAAACCGAATTTAAAAACAGTGCAACATACGCGAAATTTTTAAATGTATTGTTTGTAACTTTGTAATTTTCAACAAGACAAGAAAATTAAAACTGTTTATAAAATTATTATTAAAATTTAAAATTGTTTATAAAATTTCCAGAAATATTAAGAATTTCCCTGACTTTTCCAGAAAAATGTAATTCCCTGACTATTCCAGGTTTTCCAGACTTGTAGACACCATGTTAATATAAACTCAATCGATGCACCCAAAAGCACTGATACAAAGAGTGAGGAATCATTAAAAACTATCAGTACACTAAGAATCATTACAAACAAATACGTCCCACTGACTTGAGAAAAGATTACGTTAACGACCCATCCTGCTTGACCCAGTAGATATTAAGTGCGTTATTTGTACCAAGGAAAGGCAAATCCTCAAATTGTGAAACAGTGTTTCTTACTTTTGATAAATGTACCAGTAGTGCTATAAAACGATGCAGTGAATATAAGAAAATTAATATATCACAACTTAATGATTAGTGTTTTCTTTTTTTATTTTAACAATGCTACAATTTATTTTTTCAGCGCACAAAAACTAATGGAAAGTGATCACAGTGATGTCTGTTTTAAAAAAGCCCGAGGGGGATGTAACGATATGATAATCACATGGCATTCATAAAAAACAATAGTGAGTGATACAAGTTATGTAACCAATTGTGTAGTAAACATTAGCAGAAGAAACCTGGAGTTCATCACATGAGCCGAAGGTAGCATCGAACGTCACATTCAGAGGAACCACACTTTGAGGAAGTCATGGAGGCATGTATAAAAAAGGGACCACTCCTAGGACCGGCATCAATCTGCGCTGAGAGTGGTCGCCTCCTTTCCTTAATCCTGTTTTCGTCTGCAACGAGACGGAACGCAATCCTCACACACTCATTCGCAACGGAGTGGTGTGTTCTACCACTATCCTGTTCTCGTCTCCAACGGGACGGAACAGACTTAACCGCCCTGATTCGCAGCGGAATCGGCCATCCTTTAACACACTCACTTGTATCAGAGTGGTGTGGTACCTTACCGACCTCTTTTAACCGAGGCACCAAAACTCTTGAACAAAGATATAATAAGTTACGCTATGACTTACTTTAAAGAATTTGTAATTAATCTCGACCCGGACGGCCTTTTTATTAACTTCAAATTTGTACACTACTTTTGTAATAAAACTGGTAATGGGCAAAAACTTCAAATCCCGAGTATCATTGAGTCTACCTGAAAAGCACTAAATCGCTATTAACAAGAGAACATTACGATATATACGCATCATGAAAATTCCTTAGCACGAGTTCCGTACCAGTCCTCTCTGTCCATTTTCTCTTCCATCGAGTGAATACGCGAGGCAACAGTCATTTACATATTTGACGCGGAATGGCCCATAAATATTAACAAGCCAATTCTATTATACTCTTTTCGGTGTACTTTCTGAATTAAATGGACGAGTCGTGTTTCATTCTGCCATTTAGTAAACATTTTAAACGTTTACGTAATAGAATTTCTGCGCTTAAAGACAAAAAAAGGATTTAGTGGTAGAACAATAATCTTAATACGTAGATGAATTAAAGACATCATTGATTTGCTGTGGCGATACGTATGGTTTTAATGTTGTTTTGAATTTACTTCGTTCCAGCCATTGGCCAAGATTATACATTTAGTATCTTGTCTAGATATAAGAATAAAACATTAATTTGTGTTATTATAGATAGCGCGATAGCGAATGCCTATTTTGATCACTTTGTGCCTCCTTGCATTGTGCATCGAAGAAAGAAAGTTGTTGCAAAAGCAAAGATAGTTCATTCTGGGGTGGTAATGGTTCGATTACTTAATTTTCCCACTACAACTCAAATGCAGGTCTTCAATTTAAGTTTTCTCTGACAAATAATGCGGTAAAGTAATTAAAGAATGTTCAGTTCAAGAAAATTCATAATTCTGCCATAAGTAAACGTTGCGCTGTTTGAATTGATTTCCATAACTAAGGATCATTCCACGCCAAATCAGGCAGAAAATAATTAAATGTCACCCATAGTTTCAGATTTCAATGAAATTTGGTACATTGATTCTCGGTAGGGTTCTTAGTACAAATAGGCCACCTGTATCCAGAGTTACAGCGCTTCAAATTTTATAACTGTGGTAGGGCTGGTAGTGGCATTAAGACTTGAGATATGGCTTTATGACTGCGAAAAAAGCAGTTTCTAAAATGGTGTTCACCTTGCAACATAATACCGTTAATATCTCAAAAAGGACACAAGGTAGAGATTCAACATTGGAAAGAACAGAAAATTTCCTATAGAATGATATAATAAAACCCTTAGACCTTGGCGGGAAACCCATATGGAAAGCATTTTGTTGCGGTTTTAACATACAGTCGTTATAATTAAAGTTTCGCTGTTTGACCGGTTCTAGATGCTAAACGGTCAATCGGACAAACATGAAACTCTATGTGAATATGGTTGATGTCATGTAGAAGAGAAATATTGAATAAACAATCTAATTAAAATCTTTCAATATGTGTTTACACTTTACCGACACTTTATTCACACATCATACATTTTACAAATTAGATACAGTATGTTTCTGTGTATACCAAACGTCCTTCAGGGTACAAAATATGTTCAAAACGTCACCCATCCATGTCCAAGACAGTTTGAAAAAATATTGGGGTTGCGATGGTTCAGTGGTAGAGTTGTTCGTGGTTTTCTTCTTTCAATCTTACCTCGTGTCAGTTTCGCTTTGTAGTGGACAAACTCCGTATGCGTTGAGTTAATCGGCAGTTTCCTCCACTTCACTTATTCGACCTATTCCCCCATCATTATTCATTCGGCCTGAATCAAAGTTGCCTAAAAACCGTAAATAAAATTCAAGTATAGAACAGTGTGCGACAGTGCATTTCCGTTCCTGTGTTGGATACCACTGTTGTTATGCTCATCTTCCGATCAGCACTTGTTGAGCCTCGTCTTTCAGGTATCCCCATAACTAGAAATCGCTGCGGTTAATCGGAGATCGGGGTGGCCAAGCATTTGGAAACGATTTGCTAGTGACTGGATATGAACCCCAAGTGTTTCTGAGTAACTTTTTCACCTGACAATGGATGTGAAGTGGATCCTAATCCTGCATTAAAGCAGTTGTGACAATTTTATCTGTCCTGCAAAGTGAGGATAACATGTTAAGGAAGCAGATAGTATATGGTTTCCAAATACTTGGCCCCTCCGAACTCCTGATCTCAACCGCAGTGGTATCTAGTTATGGGGATACCTGAAGGACACGGTTTATCAAGTGAACATCGAAACAGGTGCCGATCGGAAGAGGAGCACAGAAACAGTGGTATCCAACACACGAATGGAAATGCTTCGTGAAATACTTCTGCACACTGTTCTACGCTTGAATTAGCAATTGAATTTTATTTAATGCTTTTAGGCAACTTTGGATCAGGCCAAATGGATGATGATAGGAGAATTTGTCAAATGAACCAAGGAGGAAGAAACGGCCGATAAAACTCACGCACACGGAGTTTGTCCACTAGCACAAGCATGGATTGAAACTAGTAAGAAACGAACGAGAGGTAGCAATCTACCACTGAACCATCGAATTCCCATTATTCTTCCAAACTGTCCTGGACATAGATGGGCGACCTTTTGAACATATTTTGTAGCCTAAAGGACGTTTGGTACACACATACAAACATACAGTACATAATTTGTAAAATGTATGTCAATAAAGTGTCTGTTAAGTGTAAACACAAACTGAACGCCATTATATATATATATGATGTTATAACAAAAAGTGCATTGCAAATTGACCTCTCACCAAGAATCCACTGTTTTTATAACATCATTCTATAGGAAATTCTCTGCTCTTTCACGTGCCATCTCTATATCTAGTGTTCCTCCTGAGAAATTCATGATATTATATTGCAATGTCAACGACATTATATATATATATATATATATATATAAATACACAAAAGTGCTTTGGAGATGGACTTCCCCCCAAGAACCCCCCCTTTTTCTTCTATAGGAAATGTTCTGCTCTTTTTATTGGTATCACGTCTGTATCAGGTGTTCCTCGTGAGATATTCATGTTATGGTGCGATGTCTCCACCATTATATATACAATGAAGTAAAAACAAAAAGGTCTTTTGGAGATGAAGGTCCCACCAAGAACCCACTCAGTGCCTTGTGTTCCTTTTGAGATACTACCGGTATAAAGTTGCAAGGTGTACACCATTTTAGAAACTGCTTTTTTCGCAATCATAAAGCCATATCTCAAAAACTATCGGCCCTACCACAATTGTGTTATAAAATTTGAATTCTCTGATGAATTCTACATAAGAAGCACCTAAACCTGTCTTTTACAATTCATGAAATATTACTTAGAAAATTGAAATGGATGTGTCTCCGTAAAGTACTAGTCACAACAACATTTAAGGACCAAACATGTTAACTTTGAAGCGCTGTAACTCTGGATACAGGTGGCGTAGGAGCTTTGTACTAACAAGTAAACCTAGGGAACTGCAGACACGTCGATTTCCGTGAAACTCCGGAAAAGTATAGTGCAAGTGAAAATATCTGGAGCCCCGTTTTCCGTTTTGGGCCATAAAACTATTTACAAATATTTTAAACCAATCTTCCCACCTGCAAATCACGAAAACTGACGAAGTTCATGACTATATTGTCATAACTTTGTCAATTTTCATCCGATTTGTACAATTTGTTTTTTTTAAATTGAAGGGAAAACACTCCTCTATAAGACTGATAAGTTTAATTTGCATTACAGTTCATAGGTAACCCACAGACCTAATAATAGATAGACTTATCACTGCTCCCCATTTCTGGCTGCGCTAAAATGGATTTTTGTTCAGAGCACGTGATTTTGAATTCATCCGCTAGGTAGCTCTGCCATAGACCTCATAGTAGAATATGACTTCTATAACAGAGCTACCTAGCGGATGGATTCAAAATCACGTGCTCTGAACAAAAATCCATTAGTTTTAGCGCAGCCAGAAATGGGGACGCATGATAAAGTTATCTATTATGAGGTCTATGGTTAAACTTACTTCCCCACCGATTCGGTTATGGTGAAATAGCTTTTCCAAGTAGTTCCCTAGTACTATATTGGCAATATATTGACAATATATTACTAATATATTATATTGTTAATATATAATATTTTGAAAAGATATACTGACATATATCTAATGACCGTTTTACTAAATAAAAAAAAACTATCTTGATCCATTATTATTTTGTATTTCGAAATGTTCATTTAAAATCTTTGAGGAGCTTTTGAATTAATTATATAATATAGGAATTGACATTCGCGTGTAAAAAAACTTCGCGTTTTTACAGCGTCGTGTCACGTTGTTGTGTATTGACAGACACTATAATTAAATAATGATTCTTATTTATTGCACATACACTGAACTTTGATATTCGGCACATATGTACTTATTCATTTACCTGAATATGTATTCTGTAGTATATTTTTGTTAATACAGTTACGTATAAATTCGTATTCCAAACATAAGTCACATATTGTAAACAAACCAAAATTTGTTTACAGTATTCCCAAGATTGTACTATAAGGTAATTAAATTAACATTATCCTTACTTGTACATATACAAATACTTCATTCTTATTGACATTTTCATATTATATTGTAGTACATGGGTATAGTATTGGGGTACTGCTTGGAAAAACTATTTCACCATAACCGAATCGATGGGAAATAGCAAATCGGATGAAAATTGACGAATTTATGGCAAATTGAATTTAGTGGGAACATTGGTTAAAAGCATTTGTAAATCGTTTTATGACCCAAAACGGAAAACGGGGCTCCAAATATTTTCACTTTCACTATACTTTCCCGGAGTTTCAAGGAAATCGGCGTGTCACCAGTTCCCTAAATTTACTATTAAGAACCCTACCTAGAATCAATGTACCAAATTTCATCAAAATCTGAAACTATGGGTGACAAGTTCTGCCTTAATTGCCATGGAATGACCCTTAAGTAAACGTTAGAATTTGATTTACAGACTCTTTAAACTGACTCAGTTTGTGTCGCTAATATGTGGTGTTAAAAGTAATTTTCGTTACAACTGGTACTTTTTACTTCTTCGAGTTCTGAAGATTTTAAGCACTGAAACCTTTATTCAAGATATCTGTAGCAAAGTTGATATATCTGCAGTACGTTTCAGAAAGAGAAAGAGCGAGAGTGATGACCCCCAATAGATTGAGCTACACTAACCCCTCGAAATATTACCACATATAGAGTACCGTTCTCCATTAGTATGGGTCTATTAAAAACAAACTGGAAATCCATTTCAGAACATGAACGTATTCAACACTGCAAGTAAAACATTTGTACTTGCTAAATGTAGTCTCTCTCCTTTAAAACTTGGCGAGGACATAAAGGTGAATTTTGCTTGCCACGGCTATGTGAAGCGCACGGCAAGTAAAAACTGCCTTTAATAACGTTGTTGGCTAGTCCACAAATGCATCCAAGTAAATAATTGTAACACAAATTACTCAAGACAATCTTGAAAATTCTTACCTAGCTAAAATTTCGGGATCCCTGGCTGATAAAGCATATCCGGAACAAATCCGGCCAATGATGGACACCTGGCTTATGTGTACGCTTATGGAACACCAAACATGAACTTATACACCAAATATTTTATAAAATACTATTTGTAAATAATAATACTAAATTAAGATGATTTCCGAATATATACAGTATGGCCGGGAATAAAGTATACCAAAATTGGCAACACTGTATACAGTTTGTGGTGTTAAGAAAGTAGTGCAAGTGTGATTTCTGTTCCTGCAGAGAACAAGTGTATTGAAGACGATTCGTAAAGGCGTTGAGTGTTCGTGAGTAGGCATTTGTTGTGAAGAATTATTTCCGCTCATACGTAAGTAGTTGAAGTAGTGGACGGAGTGTGAAACTTGTTTATACGTTAAGAGTGCCACAAACCAGGGTTGGAATGTTTAAAACAAAATGTTTCAAACGCGTTTTAAACAGAGGCGATTGTTTTAAACATTTTATTTAAAACCTTTTGAACATGTTTTAAACAATGTTTTTTTAAGCTGTGTTTAAAACATGTTAATTTTATTTTTCTTCTTTGAAAAAATCATATTATTTTTAAGAGTACGAAATGGTGTGTTTTTCCAAAATAATTAGTATTATGGCGCAGCAAGACTACAGATGGAGTAATAAAATGCGTTGTTTTGATTTATTCTTTACCAGTTGGCTGCTAGAAGCGGGAAATATTAATTCGCTATGAATAACATGAAACAAGATGTTCGTATTTCAATCCTTCTTTTTTATTTATTGTGAGAAACTGCAAGGAAAACAAAGGTTCATGGGCATGTATTTGCTTCTATGATTACATTGCTCTGTCTCTTTTCTTATCTTTATGAGGAAAGGGACAAAAAAAAAAAAGAAGAAGAAAACTTTGTTTTTCTAACACTTCCGTTTTTTCTTCAAGGCAGCAATTTGTAATACTGCTAACGTCTCTTTAAACAAAAATTACTTTCAAATACGTAGTTAAGAAGTAATATAACATAATTAAACCCTAGATTACAAATATTTTTGTTATATATGAGATATTCCGGATGGCTCAGTTCTCAGTGTTGCGAACTTTAAAAAAATCCTTAAAAAAAATCTTCCATATCGTATCTACCTCAAACTTAGCTTAAACATCATTCAACACAATATAAAGTTTTGGGTGTTCCCGACCTCAAACACTCCAGTCCAACCTATTTTAAAATTCAATTTATAGAAATTCCTTTATTATAAATCTACACGTGTGCATTGATTTACACTAAATTTGACATACATGTTCATTAGGTACTGGAACAGGTTATATAGGCACTTCCGGCACCGTAGTTTGTCAGGGTTGCCGAACGATTACAAAATCTAGATTTCATATTTATCACCATTCGACGTATCCGCATTGATTTACACCAAATTTGACATGACACGGACAGTTCCTGTAGGTACTTCCGGCACCGCAGTTGTCAGTGTTGCCAACCAATTTCAGAAAATGTTTGCTTCCATATAGCTGAAAGTATTATGACCAGACTTTGTATTTACGTACTGGGACGCGTCATAGAAGCACTTCAGGTCCCTCAGTTGACAGTATTGGCAATCAATTTTAAAAATTAGAATTAAATATCTACTACTTCCATTCAGTTTGACGTATCCGCATCAAGCTATGCGTATACATATTCGACACAATTGGAACATACTGTGGTTGTTCCATATACCAAAGGACCCAAGTGTCAGCGTTTCCACCCTATTTTAAAGTTCAATTTTTCAAATGGTCCCTATACTGTTATGTGCCGATAGCTATTCCTATACTTTCAAAGAAGCACGTGGGGAGACGCGGGACGTGGCTACGTTATGATATGCTTTGAAATAATACTTCTCAGAGCCCTATTGCAACAGACTTACTAGAAGAAACCTATATGTAGCTGCTTGTTTATAAGAGCATTATGCATTTTACATCTCTTTTAGCATATGAATATAACAAAACATTTTTTGTTACACTGTCTCTATCTGTATATATTTTCATAGTATACGGGGCGAGGCTTGGACCCAGGAGCATGCCCAGATAGCATCCAAGTTTACGCCAAGTTTGTACTAGCCTTGTTTTCCCCTTGCAGTGCTAAACTTACCACATAAAGTTTGTTTAAACGTAGCAAGTTTGGAATTACAAACTTTATGCAAGTTTGTAATTCCAAGTTTGCTACAACATTTAAACGAACTTTACGCGGTAAGTATAGCACTGCAAGGGAAAAACAAGGCTAGTACAAACCTGGCGTATACTTGGGTATATCCCTCTCTCTCTCTTGCGCGCGCGCACGCACACACACACACAGAGAGAGTAAGGAAGGAGCAACACCGAAAACAAACACACACACATCATTCTTGAACACGCTACGTAAAGAATAGATTATACTGAGTGTTCGGATCGATGACATATCGCTTTGTTTTGTTTTTTTTTTTCTTCTTTATATTGCGTATAATGAAAGAACAAAAATCTAAGTTGAAGTGTTACGACGGATTAGGGGAAAACATAACGTGGACTTGGACACGTGTTTTGACTCGTGGGTGCGCTGCTATAAAAACACTGAAAAGTTATATATGACACCTGATAGTTTGATGTAGTTCGTAAGGTGTTGGAAAGCTAATGCGAGGGCCCGGGTTCGGTTCCCGGTGGGGTGACACTTTGTTCTTTTAATACTGTACAGTGACTTTTAGTTTTGTACATACAGTACAGTATACGCATTTTCAGATTATATATAAAACACTAACCATTGGTTAGCTTTGGATTTTTTAACCCCGGCATTCCACTTAGTAATCCAACAGGAAAAATCACTATTAGTTTATCACTGTAAGGAAAAAATCAAGGCTAGTCGATTGGTTTAAACTAGCGTACTATCTAGGAAAATGGCAGCCGGTTTGTTTGAGAAATGTCGCAGACCAGAACAGTAAAGTAAACGTCATTATAATACTCTTGAGATGTCTCACTTCTAAAAATCACGAATCAGTTTTCTTTATAGCTCTATTCTAACACAGGATCAATTAATAAAATTTCCCAGTTTCGAATTCAAGACTACATAAATGTCTTTATTCCAGAAACTGTTTTCGTAACATAAAAGGACTACTAAAATGTATTACGTTCAGCAGAAGAACCGGTGGAACAGGGATAGAGTGTTGGACAACTAGGTGAACAAACAAATCTGAAGGCCGTGAGTTCGAAACCCAATCCAGACTTTTTTCGCGCTACAG
Source organism: Lepisma saccharinum (assembly GCA_022664845.1). Classification (NCBI taxonomy): domain Eukaryota; kingdom Metazoa; phylum Arthropoda; class Insecta; order Zygentoma; family Lepismatidae; genus Lepisma; species Lepisma saccharinum. The sequence goes on from JAGDQP010013663.1 coordinate 27,157, forward strand.
GCTCTACCAACGTTTTTAAAAACAAGATTTTGTACCAAGTTTGGCTTTCCAAGTTTGTAGCAAGTGTACCATCTGTCAACTAGCACGTTTGCTGCAAGTTTAATGTGCTATCTGGGTGGTAGAGCAATACTACCGAGCTTTAACATAATGTAACAGTAAACGCAAACATATATTTCTGCCCTTTGCTAGAAGATGGTTATTTCCCGGGATTTTGAGCTAAAGATAATGATACTTGCGGACGGTAATTATGATCAAAAATACATATCTTCCTTGAATAATACTGTAATTAGAAAATAACGTATTCTATATACGGGTTGAGAGCATATTTCGGTAAGAATTCATAGCTTTTCAGTTTACATTAAAGATGTCTTCGATATTCTATTTATCTATAGGAACTTAAATTCCTTTAATTCAAAATATTTCTTCAGTTCCCTGGAGGTTTATTAGTATTTTATTACAAACTATACCAACTTCAGTCCATATGTTCTTAGTTCCCTTATGTTTGCCAGGGTGAAGATATAGGAAGTATAGCAATGTGGCAGTGAATGTATAAATAATGCCATCATTTGCCTCGTAAGGCTGCAGGAAAACAAAGCAATAGTAAATTGGGATGAATGTGTGAAATCTTAACTCCAATCCTACTGATTACATTGATTATCTGCAGTGTAAAGCATTAAAAACTTGCTTCGTATATATATATATAAACACATTTAAAAAACATGAAAATGAACTGAAAAAAAACTTTCAAAAAACTTCACAGAAAATACAAACTTTTTTTAACATCACTATGTCCTCTGCTTCTTTGCTGTTCATTTACAGACTCATTATCAGTGGGCTGTACGGGAAGGAAAAAGGATTTAATCTGGACACACACTTTATTAAAGTTAATCCTTCTGAAAATAACCGTAAATGTCAAATGTAGATTGTGTGAAAAGAAAATGGCAGGTCTTGTTGCCCGAACGACAGAACATTAAAGAAGTTGATACGGCCCTATCCTGATATTAGATATTTATTATTATTTCTATGTTAATTGAAGTTTCATGAGGAGGACGCTAGATGTCATTACTTTTG
>JAGDQP010013663.1:31509-47199 GCA_022664845.1 Lepisma saccharinum
TCGTAGTTGAGAGCTTTGGATCTTCTCTCCCAACACGTCTCGTCAACGGCCGGGAGAGGCCTCATCCAGCAGTGGATTGAATAGGACTGTGAATTTATATATAACATATAAAAAGCATACCCTTTGCTTACACATTACTATGACTACCAGTCTAGCTATACACAGAGGCTCTCAAGGAGCACCAGTGGCTTTGCAATTGGAACAACTGTGTTCGCAAAAACATTCTGCATAGCATTCGTACTTGCGTTCTAAGAATAGTTCTTACTTTACCTTCAGAAATAGAAGGAAATTATACGTAAGAAACTATAAAGTTGCAGAAGTAATGTTTTCAACATTTGAAAAATTATTTTTCTGGGATTTGTTTTTCTCTTAAAATGTATTTTCCATAGCAAAATTTAGAAATTCTATGATAGGAATATTTACGTGTTTTTATACTCTGTTTCTCATTCTCTGCATGTGTTAAAAATGAATCCATCCCAAGAAGGGTATTCCAGGATTATTGCATTTTAATTCCTAATATTCCGGGAGTATTCCTAGGTAAATAGAAATATGCCGGAACTTTTCCCGGGATTAGAATGCTTGGTATCATGGAAAAAAAATTACAGGGAATATTTATAATATATTCACATAGAATAAAATTAACCTTGAACATTAGATAAAGTGCACGTTGCACTGCAAATTCTTGTATTTTAAGGCTATAAGGATAAAAAGTATAGTAGTAGCAACAAGTTAAAATGTAACTGGAAAGTTAAAAATAATCCTGAAATCTTCCGAAGGCGGACACTGACATTATAAATTGTATACTCCATATATTGAAATTATCCAGGAACGAATAATGCTGGCATATAGTGAGAACATATCCCCCTTTCTATTGTTTTATTGCGTACTCTCTGGGAATATTTATTCAGTTATTTAACTTTTATTTAACGGCCAAACACGTGATGTGGGATCGAAAGTCCTTGCATTTCTAAGGGACAATATCCCTCGGCGTAAAGAAACCCAAAAAGGTATTTCGGGAACATAACATTTCGTGTTTTTTTTTCTCTCTCTCATTTACCTTATATTTATGGGCCAGACACTCAGCTATGCCTAATCCGTGATATGTCTAAGGGACTGCAAGTGACAGGTTCAGGCTATGAGTGCCTATCTATGAGCTAAATAAAAATAAAAGATAAATCCTTGCTCCCGTAATACTTTTTTCCGTGACTACTTGGACATTGAATGTAGGAGTCAGAACTTATATTGAAATATTCGCCGTTTCGAAAATCCCCTCCCGTGGTTAGGAGGCAAAAACATATTATATATATATATATACAAACACACACACACTCTCTCTCTTATAATTCCTCATTTTCGATCTCCTTTGGCAGTTACATAAAATGTTTACAGAAGTGCTTTGTAAACAGATGTCAATTTTTTGTGTTAATTTCAACTATGTAAATGTTTGAATCAATCGCAATAGGATACAATCATCGAAGGGGAAAAACACAAATAAGCGAAATGAGTGTAAGCAAACAAGCAATAAGAATAAGCGGATGGTTTGGATCGTTGGAAAACAACAGATTGCTGGCGTGGTTATGAGCTTGATTAGCTAGGTACACTTTCTACACTGAGAATTATAGGTTCACTTTCCACCTACGACAGCGTTTCTCAACCTCTTCATCCTGAGACCCATAAAAATAGGACATTTCAAAACATGACCTTTGATCTGCTGTATTTGATAATAAACACCCTAATTACATTATTAAAAACTATTCAACGAATTATATTATTTTAGTAGACCCTAAATATAAAAAACAATAAGCAAAATAAAATACAGTCTTTGAAATTTATTAGTTTTAACCTACAACTAGTTAATTTTTTCACCTTCTCTTGCGACCCCTCTGCAGAGACCTGCACGGGCCGGGCTTGGGCGGACCAGCTTAGCAATTTCTTTGGGCCGGGCCGGGCTTGGGTGGGCCGACGCTACTTTCTCTTCAGGTCGGGTCGATTAATTGCACTTCTTTAAAGCAGTTCAATGATTGACTTTTGTTAAACGATAATTGGAATAAAGCCAAACGTTCAAGTCTGTGTGCACGTCACGTGGACTGAAAGGTATTACAAACAATACAATATTTACAGTTGGTGTTGCTTAGCGGCTCCACTTTCGCTATAGAGGATTAGTTGTTCACCGGGGCGTTGACCCCAGTCGGCATGCCCTTCCCTCAATAAATAACGAAAGACAGTATGCGTACTGAAGCTTCCTCTGATGGTCCGTGTCAATACCAGAATATGGTCAATCCAACCACTGGATCCCAAGGGGTGAACAGTCAGAGTTGTTGTCTTCATATAAAAATGATAGGAAACCGCACTCTTGTTCTTCTCTCCACTTCAGCGACTCGCAGGAAGGAATGGTGGATGAAGTCAGGGTTGCAGTCTAATACGGTGTTAAGTACCGTGCAAATGTAAGTCTTGCGGGTGGGATCAAATTTCTGATAATTTGTTTTGTAAATAAAACTTATACTTTGGCTAGCTACTTCTTTGCTGGATTTAAGAAACCTACGACTACAAGTAATCCCACTCTTCAAAGCGAAAGGATTATTTTGATCATTTGTGTTAGAAATAATTTGAAACGGCAATCCTGTAGAATGAAATTAAAATGACTAGCAAATTTAAGCGCATCACATTGTTCAAACACTCACATAGGCTTGGCCAAGAATTTTTAAAGCTTTCCGGGTCCGGGCTTACTTACATTCGGGCTAGATTGGGCTCGGGCCCACTCTCCGCTCTGGAGGTGCGACGTCCACGTTGATAAACCCTGACGTACGCCAATATAATTTTCTTTCAAAAATCGTAAAATATTTTATTCGTTTGATTAGATGCATTTGGGGAAATAATATACACCAACCTCATTTATAAAACTCAAACTTACGTTAGAAAGTAGGAGTAATTCAGCCCTTAGTTTGGAACCATTATTCTGATACTCAGAAATTGCTTTTGTCCATGCAATGCGACCTGATATAAGTTTACTTGAAGAAATGCAATTCTAAAATAGTATAATTTACCAAAATCAAGATACCAGTGATATTCCTTAGGTGAGAACAATGTGGATTTAGATCGAGCAAGAACAAGAAAGCTCCGTTAATTTCTCCTGTCCACCTGGTATGCTCTGTCTGTTAGTTACCTTAAAATATTGTACCTCTTAATTTTGATTCCTCAACCTGTAATGGAGGCAAGCGCCTAAACGAAAACAGGTACAGAGAAACTGACTTCAAATTTTTCTTCAAGTGATCCCGATTCATCCAACCATTTCTAATTTGGTGTTTAAAATTGGCAGACCCTTTTCATTTGGTTAGCCTTCTGCATTTTAAGAATTCATGCAAGTGATTAAATTACAGTAAAGCAAATAGAGAGTCACTGACCTCAAGTTTGACGTCAGCGAATATGACTTCGATTAATCTGCTCCTTTCTAAACATTTTGATATGACTATTAAAACTTTTGATATAATTATTAGACTAAAGCTTGAAATGGTTAACACTTATTGAAAGAAATAGTAATCATTGTCAGATATCTTTGTATTTGACAGGAATCAAACTAATACGTGCATGTAATACGAACATAGATGACGGAGGTTTGGGAGTAAAGAAGAGCAAGCTTCGGGATTCGAACTGGCGTCGTTAGCTATATGGACGAAAAGGAAGGGGGGGGGGGATAACGCGACGCAGCGCGCACGGCCACGAAGACATCACATAGACAGCCTTCAAGCTCAACTCCTACGGAAATAATAGCAAAGTAAAAGTTATATAAAACTGATTTTTGTTCCAGTTACAGTGTTCCGTGCATTTATGAGCTAATCTTCTAATGACTACTATTTTGTTAGATTCTATACATATGAAAACCATGTTGTATAATTTGTTAAAAAATTTTTAAAACAATATGTAACGTCTCAAGTGGGAATAAACAAAACTTCATCGCTAATGATTACGGATGTAGCAGCATCGCTGTATTATAATTTATTTTATGGCCAATAATAACACAATAATAGCTTTAATTACTTTTATTCACATATTTTTCACTACACCACAACTTGATATACAAACATAATTTTCTTCACAAAGATTAGTACTCTAAAACTGCACTAATACACTCATTGTATCAAAACCCGCGCAGTGGTCACTCATGTTATTGCGAGGTTGCTATATAGCTGAATTTCTGGACTTTTTAAAAGCTGCTAAAGATTGCGCTCAGGTTTTGATTGACTGAGTGTACATTACTACTGAATGAATCGTACGGTATAATCGCATCGCTTTGATTCCTTATTTCTAAATGGCGTACGTATCAAGTAGCCCAGCATTATGGTTATGAATTATTATGCTTTCTGATGAATGGTGTGCCAAGGTTTCTTCAACACAACTGTTCATGACTAACCACTACTATTATACTGCAGTAATGATGATGATGATGATGAAAAATAATACCTGAGGGTGGAAAGAGAGCTGCTTCTATGGATTCCTTACTTGATTTTTCCAAGTTCGAGTTTGCTGATGCGCTGGCCATTGGTGTTGGAGTTACAACTGGTATAGATGGAGGAGGTATTGCAGGTGGCTGATTTAGAACGGTTGATTGATGAGATGGAGCATTTGATGTAACATTACACGAAGTAACTCTATCATATGATACAGTAACTGGAGTTGAGACAGAAGACGAGGGAGAAAAGAATTGAGCGGGCTGAAAATTTCCATGTGGGGAGGTAACAGGAAAGGGTTGCAAAGGTTGACCTGAATTTGGAGGGAATTGTGCATTATTTTGAATTGGGACAGTAGGAAGAGATTGTTGTGAAGGAACACTCGGACTGACTTGAACAGCCACTGGCGGTGGAACCTGCCCTGACGCTACTATTTGTTCGTTGGGCTGAGCACTGTATGTTGCTGGCATACTTCCATTTACAGTTACATTACTGCTTGGCGATTGTGACACTGGAGGATTCTGTCTGCGAGAAGTCGTAAGTGACAACTGAGGTGGCAAAGGAAGAGCTCCTACAGGTACTGACTGACCACCCTTAGGCCTCTGTCTTGGAGCAACACTGGTTCCTTCTACCATTGGAGTCACTGTTTGCTTTGTCACTTTCACTGCAGTCCGCTTTGCTTCATTCTCCATCATTGCACAGGGAAGTTGATCAATATTTGGAATAGGTGATTTCTGAAGAACAAAAACGATAAAATGTTAGCTATTTATCAATAAAGTTAAACATATACAATTTCAACTTTACTAACCGACTGTTTGGTTGTTTCTGGCAATATTATTTCCTTTTCAATTTATGCTCTAATTCAATGATAATTCTCATAAATATTTTAAAATCAAGGGTTATAGAAGAAACATCACGGATTCTTAATGAAGAAAGCTCTCAGGAGAATAAAATACTTTCAGTACACATTAATTACGAAATGACTTGTTTCCTGGTTAAGTTAAGCGCGAATTTCAAGTGTTACAATACTAATGTAAGATTACAGATAACACACACTACCTCAGATTGTTATAGTTGCTTTTTGGTTGTTTGCTTCGTAGTTTAAAATTACATTTACAACATTCAAATGAATTACGTAATGCATTTGTATAGAATGTGAGCCTTACAATTGTGCAACACATCAAAATTAGTATATCGAACTCATATATAAGCATGTTGCACGAAGAGACAGTACAATTCAAATGATATACTTACGCATCCCTTGTCTCCAGTATTCTTGAAGTAACTACAGAAGAATATAAAGTACTTATATTTTCAAAAACGGCATTGAAGACATTGATATCAACTAAGTACTTTCCATTTTAAAGTACAATCTTCCATGCACTACAATGAAATTATTTACAGAGTAATACTTAACGTTTCATTGCTTTACTAGTGACATCCTCGAAAAAACCATCGTAAAAGGAATATCCAAGAATGGAAAAAAGAAATAGAAGAAACAGAAAATATCTGGAACAAAGCACAGGAAGTATGTTTCATTAATTTTTCCTTTTTTTTTTCGGACTGTGATTTCTTTTACGTTTAATCATCAAACTTATTTTCTGGGATTGATAATAAGCATTATGTGCAAAGAAATTGTGAAGTTAACATTTACGTACTTGATTTTAGCCTCTATCTTGTCAGTGTAAATTTCATATCATTAAACACATTTATGGATGACACAGAGGTTTCAAACTTGTTAACTTCGTCTACTGAATAAACAACGTAATAGTCATTCCAAATCAAGTGATCTAGCTGGAGTTGGAAGAATGTCTATCTGCCTACTGAAGACGAGCCGACACCGGTAATACACCCTCCATTCCAAAAGAAACCGAACGTTTTAAAAAAACAAAAAAACAATGTACATTTTGGAACAAATCATTTTTATTAATCAATGTATTCCCCTTCTGCATCGATACACATATTTGCACGCTCCAACAAGTTGTCAAACGACTTCTCCATGTCCTTTATTGGAATGGTCTTTAGGACGGCGGTCGTCGCCTTCTCAATGGCTTCAATCGATGCGTGCCACTTTCCTTTCATCGCCAAATGCAGTTTCGGGAACAGATAGAAATCACACGGAGCGAGATCTGGTGAATAGGGCGGATGATGCAAACGAATAATGTGATTTTTGACCAAAAATTCAGTTACAAGTCGCGAACGATGTGATGGTGCATTATCGTCCAAAAGAGTCCAACTGCCGATTTCTCGATATTCGGGCCGAATACGACGAATTCTTGCCAGCAAACGCTTCATGACGCCCAAGTAAAACTCTCCAGTGACTGTCTGGCCGGGCTGAACAAATTCTTTGTGGATAATTCCTTTTGAATCGTAAAAACAAATCAGCATCACCTTAACTTTTGACTTCACCAAGCCACTTTTTTTTGGGTGGTCCTTCATCCGGCGCTCTCCATTCAGCACTTTGCCGCTTTGTTTCGGGCTCATATTCAAAACACCACGTCTCGTCACCAGTTACAATCGATTTCAAGAAGTTTCGATCCTGCCGAGCACTTTTAACAATGTCTTTGCAATGCGCAATTCGATCAACTTTTTGGTCTTCGGTGAGTTTGTGTGGTACAAACCGCGAATTAACCTTCTTAAGGCCCAAAACTTCGGTCAAAATGCGGTATGCGGTTGTTTGAGGAATGCCTAATTCCATTTCAATAACTTTCACCGACGCTTTTTTGTTATGTTTGATGAATTCACGCACTTTTTCGATGTTTTCTTCCGATAATCCGGTTCTGGGACGGCCTGAACTTTCGTCATCATCCAGCGTCTCTCTACCCGATTTGAATCGCCTGAACCACTCGTAAACTTGCGTACGGGATAGACACTCATCACCATATGCATTTTGTAGCATTTGGTGCGTTTCAGTAAAAGGTTTACCCAGTTTAACACAAAACTCAATTGCAGCTCGTTGTTTGAAACTCATTTTCCGACCGATGTACACAACACACTGACAGTTGAAACGCAATAACTTTGTTGCCGTGCATCCAAATGTCATGACATTTATACCAGTTGTCAATGAGGGACTACGCCATCTACCGGTAAAATATTACAACAGATGGCACTAGTGGTACTATTTGTTTTCAAAAGTTCGGTTTCTTTTGGAATGGAGGGTGTAGGTTGGGAACCTCGTCTGCCTACTGAAGACGAGCCAACCCTAAGGAATAGGTTTGTAGATGTTGGAAGAAGTCTAAAGATATAAGAAGAAATAGAATAAAGATGTGGGTAAGAAATTGAATAAAAGGAAATTGAACTACAATAAAAATGCAAAAGGAAGGTTACATTCTCATTTCTCTGACCCGCCCCGTAGGACAAGCCATAGGCCTACTCGGGTCGAAACCCGAGGAAAATCTGAGCTCCTGGCTCTGTTACACGGTATTTATATATTCAGTTTACATATAATCGGCTTCCGTCGTAAAATATAGTTCCAACTTTTAAGATTATTGCGCTATGTCCTATACATTTACTATACATATTGGAATCATAATACGCCATTTTGTGCTTTCTACATAATAAATATGGGAGTTTTAATACTTCGTCTTATGCTCTTATAAATAAATATGCAAAGGAATTTAAATACGCCATTTAATGCTTTCAAAAGTGCTCAGCTGATATTTTTTTTTTTTATTTGGCTTTATCTACATTTTTATCTGATCTTTATCTTAATTATTCCAAGAGTGATTTTATATAATTTAGAGCGCAGGGGCGACATAGGTGACAAAAATACTAATCAGAATTTATTTATACTGAACAAATGTGAGTGACGTCACATATGCCCTTCCCTATGATAAAATTTTGGGAAACTATTAGTTTTCGAAAAATTTTAATTTTCAAAACTCTTTTCTGATATATCGTCGGTTGGCTGACATAACGACGTATCTAACTTTTAATGAAAATTGAGTTACAGCTATTTTATAGTGTCCCCTGTTAGCCTTCATCATCTTACAAAAGAATGAATTTCAGAACTAAATAATATCAATTAAAACATTGAGATTCGTCGTTTTGTCAGAACATACAGTCTAACAGAAGCAGAATAAAATAGCTGTAACTCAATTTTCATGAAAAGTTAGATACGTCGTTATGTCAGCCAACCGACAATATGTATTAAACAGTCTTTATAATATTTTTCTTCTCATATCTTCACTAATTGCACTGAATAATTATTTCACTAATATTATCACTTCACACACACACATACAAACACTAGGAAAATTACTTAACCGGTCCATGTAGTCTTCCGGGGATCTGACGGAGATGGGGAGAGATGAAAGTCCTGTTGCCGAGGGAATTACTGCCGCCGTACTCTGCCGCTAGTTGACTGCTGCCGCAGACCCTAAAATCCATCTTAGGTTGCACTTGAAGCGTTCATAAGCAGGTCATATATTTCTGGTGAACACTTGTAAAGTTTTAAGTTGTTTAGGTTTTCCATGGTTTCTGACTTGGTATTAATGTTGTTAATAGAAGCTCGGTAGGCAATTATTTTCTTTTGTATTAAGGTTTGCCACCACTGGTCACGACGCGTGTTGCTATAACGCTTCTTCCTCTTTTTCTTTTGGAGTTCAATATCAACGTTCATATATTGCTCGCTTTGAATATTCACATCATCACTATCCATACGCTGTTCGCCTCGAGTATCCATGATTACGAAATTCTAGCCTTCTAGATGATGTTACCTTATCAAAGGTTCTTATCAATATGATTTATAGCGTGAGTCTACTTATTCAAATAATCTGGGTACAAAAGTGACATTTGAGTAAATTTGGAACTTTTAACCCCTTTTTCAAACTGATAATCTTCTTAGCTCTTAAATCTGATAATGCTGCTCACTAAAACTTATCGCTTTTAACTCATCTCACTGTTGATGGAATTATCTTTCTACTTTTTTTTTTTTTTTTCAAATACAGATTTCTTTATAAAGATCGGTTTGAAAGAAAATTATTTCATATGGATATGGTAATTAATCTTCTAGTTTCTTCATCTTTTTGGCTTATCCTTCTTTCCCTTTTTACTTAAATTCCTCTGACCTTACTGAAATAATTTCTTTATACAGAAAACTGAAATACTGCTCTTTAGGTGTCTCTATTGGTCTGATGGAACAGCGCCGTTCTGTGAAATCCCATTGACTTCCAGACATCGTTCAGGATACCATATATATATTCTTTATACTCAATTCGCCGTAGAACATACCTCCGAAGTGTATTAATTATTTCGTCGTAGAATATACTTTTGAGGCTTATTATTTCGTCATAGAATATACCTTCGAAGTCCTTTGGTCATACCCTTGAGGTCCATGCTTCATCGTCAAAGACCTACCCATGGGCTATAATAGCCGGTTCCTTTTTAACGTGTCCCTTCTTTGGGTTGGCTTGGGCTGCCATAACATCCTCTCTATACATCCCTCTTTCATGCAGTTCCATCATGGTTACAATTAAATATCGTAACCACTCCATTTAGATTTCCTCGAAGTACTAAACATTCCAATACGAATATTAGTTTTAACACTCGAGTGTTAATCGATTCAGATTAGACGGTACAATCTCCCTACGAAGTTAGAATTAATAAGATTGTCGTTCCCTCCCAATGTTCTTGACTAAATGGTGATACGAACACACTCAAACAGGCTCTTGATACATTCTGAGGTTAGGCAAGCATTCGTAATTCATTTACTCACAAATTATACAAAGTAACGCCAAATGACCTAAAGTAGGCAGAAAAATGGATTCAGATTATACCCGGAATATATGTGTAAGGTCATCTGTAATTATTTTATATGACGCTGAATGTACTTCCAGTGTTGATATGTGCATTATTTCGGATGTGTGCAAGGTCACATATACGCAGTTGAATAACGTATCCTTACATTTATACCCTTGATTTTGCATCACATTCTGCATTGTACGAATCCGAAATAATGCAAATAACACTGGACGTATATTTAACGTAATATAACAGCAGTAGCTAATATAAAGAATTACTCAAATTACGCCCTTGTATTTGATTTTCGAGTCCTTAGTAGGGATGTGCGGGTACCCAAAATTTGGGAAGAGAATCGGGATAAAATTACCGTTTCGTCTTTCGGAAATGTCGGTATCGATCTTCGGAAATTCATGAATCGGGAATTCCCGAATAGACCGGTATTCCCAATAAGTCGAATTCTCAGAGAGAATCATAGGGCAGGAATTTCCGAGTGGACGTAAATTCACGAATCCTCGGAATGTGTCGAGATCTTGGGAACTTCTCATCCCGGACATTTAGACGTAACTATGGTGTTCTTCCCATATACTAAGAATATCTAGGATATTCTAGGAAAACTCATACTCCAATATTTTCACTGGGATTGATTGTATCGTAGAGTAAAGAATATCTTTACAGTGAGTATTTGCAAGACGGAAATGAGGTAATAATTCTCATCTTCTTGAAATGGTCTACTGACGACCATTTTCAAATTCCACCACCTCCCTGGGACATTTTGCTATCCCATAGAATAAGGTAGCATAGGTCCTAGATATAATGAATATTTTTGTTGAATATAAAGGACGACATAACCTGAGAGAGTACAAAATACTTCTATTTCTGGTCAAAGTGTCTGAATTTTCAGCTGAACTCCTCATTTTCTCCAAGCGTATCATAGCTACAATACGGTGCAACAATCTCACTTCACTGGAGGAAGGTTGTAAAATTGCGCTCGTTGAGGAATGTCATCCCTGCAAGGTACATGGTATGGGTTTTGGTCGAACATGCCGATCCGCTCAATCATACAAACGTCAATCGAAGTATTGATTAAAGAAAAGGATATTGAAGTATTCGCTGTCAAAGTTAAGCATTAATTCTTTGTAATACACTAAGTTCCTGTCTTTGAATCAAATGTCACCATAGCATTTACTGTAAAGAAGTAAACACAATATTGATGTTGATAGTGACAATGAGTCACGCATTCTCTGTTCTGTTACAGTTGAGTTGTTGGCTTGGATTGTATCAGCATGGAGAATTTATATGGCTCCTTCTAAAAAAGGGTTGGCGATATCAAGGAACTGTAAAAAACGTTGTTTTAGAATTTAGAGTGTACACGCCATGACCTTGATTTGTTCACTAGAAACCTGCTGAAAGTTGGGGTGAAGCCTGCTTGTACCCCTGAATATGAGAACTTGACGACAAAGGGAGTTTATTTATTAAATATACTGTAAATAGAATGCTTGTTTAGAGATATGAGTTTGAATGATTGATATCTGAATAGTCAGAAAGTGGTGGGATCATCACTCACCCACCAGCCCTCCTGGTCCAAGCAGTAACGTCAGGGACTTCGGATCGAAATGGGTAGATATGCGGGTTCGAACCTCACGTCTGACCATCCTGACTGAAGTTTTCCATGGTTTCAATCAGTTTCACCAGGTGAATGGAGGGAGGAAAGGCCAGTTAAGGCCCTGGCCGATAACTTCTCCATCCTAGACTTAATTATTTTAACTCTCTGTCTATTAATTAATTGGTCTATCACAGAAAGACAGTTTCCCCAGACCTTAAAAAAAGCTATCGTAGTACCAATATACAAGAAACCCAAGAAAAATTACCCCAGCAATTTCTGTGCTATTGCCCTTGTACCAATTTTCTAGAACGTCTTTGAACACGTTTTACTCGACCAATTGCGTACTTTCTTCAACAACAGTAAATTTTTAAATGAAACGCAATATGGATTTAGATCCGGGGTTGGAACAATAAATGATGTGGAGAAAGTAATAAGTAAGATATATGCAAATTTCGAGTGATTTAACATTGACCATTTTTTTATGTTTGGTGGATATTTGTTGTGAAAAGATTATTAGCCAAAATTTCGAATGAATTAAAGTTTGCACATAAGGTTTATATACGAATGAATTGCGGCCTCAGGTATTTTCTGTGTTTTAAGTGAATTTAGCAATTATCAGAAACTTAATTATAGCAATGTATCCTCAACTACCCACCATTTCAGGTAATTCGTGTAGTTCTTGTTCTCTACTGAAAAGTGAACTCAAAAAAGTTAAAAGATGAGGTGAAAACTAGAAAAAAATGTAGAACTGCTTTGTAATGAATTTGAAAATACCGGTGAAGCAAGCCAAAGTACTCTTATCTGGTAAACAAGTTCAAACATAGGTTGACTCGAGCTAGAATGGACAAAATGCCGCGAAACACTACAGAAAAGTTATCTAAGATACCAACAAGCAATAAATTCGAACCGTTGGAACACTTTCAAAGTACATCTAATGATGCAAGCTACAAGGTGCCATACAAAGATGATGATGATGATGAGTAAACATATCCCTTTCACGCAAGTAAGGGTCAAAATTCATACAACACGGTAAAAGAAGCCATTCCCCAAGTATCTCCCAATGATATCAAATCCGTATCTTCCGTTTCTTTTTATGTAGACAGTCATGGGCGAGGATGTGCATCTACACTCGGCAATCGCCTGGACAATTTACATGTAACAGGTTTAGTTAAACCCAATGCTACAATTTCAGAAGTGACAAGAAATGTAAACCGGGACTGAAGCAAAGCCACTAAAAGTGATTTCGTAGTTATTATAGGCGGAACAAACGACGTTTCGAGAAACCAATCACATTATGTAATTCATACTCTAAATGTCATCTTGCCATCTTTGCACACATGAACGTAATTGTGTGTAACGTTCCACGCAGATACGACCTAAGTGATAGTTCTTGTGTGAATGAAGGAACAGAGAATATAAATATGCAGCTTCCCCAATTATGTAACTAATATCAAAATGTTAGTATATTTCATACACATTTAATGCATAGATCCAAATACACACAACACGGCTTACACCTAAACAAGAGAGGGAAAAGAGAATTATGCCGGGAATTAATTCGATTAATGAACAAATCAGAGCAGGAAGTAGGCCCTGACAGGCATAACTGCAGTGCAAATGGGCAGATCCTGTGCGGGGAGGGAGATTATATGGATCCTGGTGTTGCTGTGGATTTTGAGGCTCAGCGCCATGGCGATGTTGATGGTAACAATATTATATCGGAGCCGATTGTATCTGAACATATACAGGGGCTACATCCTGATTTGTATGTTCATAATGTAGTTGAAGGTGGTGTGATTCAGGTGGGTGCAAATAATGGAACTATTGCAAGTGTCAGGTGCATTGCATGGTAAGAGCTGTCTGGATTACTAATTCTTCAGCCTGTTCCAGATCTTTCGCTTCCTATACCGAATATATTTTCCTCACTTAATCAAGTTTAGAATTTCAAAACGGGTCTGCAAGATTTGAATTCATGTTCAACAGTGAAGTTGATATTGCAATTAATCAAGTGAGCAGGAAGCTTTCCTCAGCGAGAATGTTAAAGGAAAGTAATGTAACCGACTATAGTTTAAGCACAGTTTCCACGGTGGCATCTCAGTACTCGGTAGATGTATCGATAGCCACAGTTCCAATGAACATGAAACGAATAGCAATAGGAAGGTAGTTAGTAGAAGGTACATAACATGGAAAAACGTTACTCCTAAAAATCGTGACGATTATATTTTATGGTTGTAGATTCGGTCATTGCAGGTAACGAAAAGAGCAAAAGCCAAAGCACCGTCCGGGAAAACAATCAGTCTCAAAATAGAGTAGATATAAATGAAAATAGTCCGATTAATAATGATACAGAATCAGATCAAATACATTATATGTACTTCATCAGAACATTCAATCAGTTAAGAATAAGAATATTTTACTAGAAGTATTATTGGAAACAAATCGTGCAGACATTCTATGTTTATCAGAACATTGTTTGAAGGAAAGTCAATAGCTATACCAGGTTATAGATTAGTAGCCAAATATTCTAATGGTACACCAGGTAAATGCTGGGATGACACCTTCAATGTAGGCCTTGGCCGACACACTTCCCGAATCCTTTCCGCTTCCTTATCCCGACCCTAGACTTAGATGCGTAAAGGCCATAAATAAAATTCAAATCAAATTAACAATTATTTTGTTTTACTATTCATAACACCTGTTAAGCTAATTTCACCGAACCTTAAGTCAGTAAACCTAATGCATCGAATTGACTCGTTTTGCACTCCCCTTCACGTCCGGAGTTTAACGAAATTACTTTTCCTGATAATTATTTATACGAGCTATGGTTTAATGTTGCTGTACGTCCCCCAAAATTTAAACTTACAGGAGAAATGTGGCATTTCCAAATTATGTAAAAATGTTAAAACGTACAATATAACAATGTTTCGAGTCATGGAAATTTGAAATTAAAGTCGAAGGACGAAAGATGGGTGGGATTATTTAGCTCCTTGTTAGTTTGGGACGAGTACATTGCGTGGGAGTAGAACGTCATGTGCATTGCATATAACAAAGAACAAACCTGTTATTGCTCCCTCGGCAATGTGCCCGTGATTTTCGTAGCAAAATACGTGTCAAAATACTAACCATTAGTATTCATCCCCATGCCGCCATGCTTTTGTGTGTTGGTCAACTCAAGCACATAGGTCTATTTAAGGAAATGAAGATACATAGATTTTTGCAAGACTTGTTGGATTAATGGCTGTCGCTAGGAGTTTCAGAAGTGTCTCTGTGACCTTTTCAGAAGGGAATAATTGGTACAGAGCGTAGATATGGCACAATAGCTGGCGTAAGCTGCGGACCTACAGTAAAATTTATCCCGAGGTTTTACAAGGAGTTAAATGTACATCAAATAATGCTGTTTCCATTATTTCGGGTGCGTACGAAGTAGAATGTGACTCAGAATAAACGGTAGGCATAAATGGAAAGACAATTTGTTCAAGAACTTGTGTACTTGCATCCAAATCCCCCCCCCCCTTGATTTTGCATTACATTCTGCATTGTACGCTTCCATGATAATACAAATGGAGACAAATTTAATGCTTTTTAATGTAAGCTAATCTACAAGCTCAAATAAATTTAAATTGAAACAGGGGGATGTGCGGAAATGCGATTTTTTTGTATTGCGCATTTTGAAGTACCTGCTATGTATCCTATGATTTCAATGTTCTGAAAACAGTCACAACTTGACTCTTTGTATTATTTGCTGTGTTGTGAGGAAGTTCAGCACTTTAACATAAGGCGATAGCAGTGTCGTATTAAGGTTATAAGTGCTAGATTATGTCTGACTTTTAAAATAATGTTTATAGAAACATCATGATGAAATATGTAATGGATTCTTAAGGTTTTTTTGAAAAGAAAATG
>JAGDQP010013664.1:0-16521 GCA_022664845.1 Lepisma saccharinum
TGTTCCTGATCCTGATATTTGCTAGAAACTAGATAATATAACGTATATTTACAGCAAGAAAGAAAAAATCATAAAACCACACCTTTTCCCTCGATAAATGGTTTTTCCTAGTTTATCGATCAATCGTTTGAAATAGATGGAGAATAAAGGCTTAATGATGCATAACGTTGTTTTATAAAAATATTGTACAAACTGTTCTAGCTTAAAAACTCTGAAGATCGTATATTTTACAAACTCAGTTTAAATTCAGTAGCCTTACCATATCTATATAAGTGAAAATTGAGGTGTAAAAGGGCTATTTTTGCTCGTAATGAAGTTTCCACTTCTTTCAAAATTCCTAGTGTCGTATGTTTTATTTGTCCGGACAAGGTTATTTTGACTACAGTAAACCTACCAGATACCTCTAAGAAATGATAATACTTCAGAAATACTTTCAGTAGTTATTTCAAATTTTCTTTTTACTCAAAGCGATGTGAGTGAAAAAATAATAAAAAATAAGTTTTAAGACATACTTTAAAAAAAAAAACAATTCGTAATAAAAGTTAAAAATAGCTTTTATGCGTGACTTAAAAGATAGGAATGACGTGCGCTCTCATATACAGTCACTTTATAAATCCTTAGGTTGGCGCACCCCATGCTTTTCTTTTTAGTCATTCATCTACAAAATTATTTTTAACTTATTAGTACGAATTGTTTAAGAAAAGTATGTATTTAGAAAGTTTACTCGTATTTTTCGAGTTAATTCGGTTTTTGTATACTTTTTCTCAAGCTAATGTTTTCTGACCGAAATCCTAATGCGTTCTGCAATCAGTCAAACAGCAGATCGTTGCAGCTTTGTATTTATTTTGAGATAAAGAAGTCCATATTAAAAGGAAATATTATAATATGGTTTTAAAATATAAAAATATATGACTGTAACAATAGAATAATGTATTGTCATTCGACTTAACTTCGCTGTGCAAATTTCATCATTGCATGACATCGGGAAATAAGTTAAATTGATGTTACAAGATTTGAGGACACCACGAAGCATTGTGAACTGAAGATAAAAAATGCAAAAATTATGTATCTTAACATTACCATGCTTTCATTGTTGATTCACTGTGTACATGTTGTTATACTAGCAGAGAAATCAGCGAGATCTTGTTGTCACTATCATAAACGAAAGAAAACATTGGTATAAACTTCACGAAAAATTCGGGAAACGGGATGAAAAGTAATTTTAAGAAAATTAATTTTTCCTTGCTTTTGTTAACCTAAAGTCCCGAAAGGGCCTTCAGACGATAAGAAACATCAAATCCTTATAAACCTTCGCCCATTCTAAATATATCATTAAAAAAAATATCTTTACCAGTAAAGAGAAAGATTTAAAACTTTCGTGGTCCATAACACAGACTGTGGTGTTTATCATTTAGCGCAGTGACCCTGTAATATTCTAATAGATCAGCTAATAAGACATTCTAATTGACATAATCTTTAAAAAAATCAGTATGAACTTCAAGAACATAACAAAGTAACCCAAAAGAAAGAAGAAATAGGATAAAATGATAATTTAATGGAAAATATTCACTCTTTTCCGGTGTAACCAGCCTTCAGATTATAAAAACCCTTCATCATCATTAAAAATGTTCAAAGAAACTGAAGAATTGATAGCAAATATGTTGATGGAAGTGGGGGAAGTGGTAATTTTTTTACCGAAAAATTCCCATCCAAAAGATTTTTATAAAATCATTTTTATTATAAACTAATGAAAAATTGATGATTCAAATCAAATAACAGGCTGCAGGTCTGAAATTACTGGAGTTATTGAAGCAAAATATTTCTTGTTTTATAGCATATATATTGCAGATTCTAACAGTTTTTGTTGTATCAAAAACTTCCCATCCAAAAGATTTTTATAATCATTTTTATTATAAAGTGACGAAACATTGACGATTCAAATCAAATAACAGGCTGCAGGTCTGAAATTACTGGAGTTATTGAAGCAAAATATTTCTTGTTTTATAGCCTATATATTGCAGATTCTAACAGTTTTTGTTGTATCAAAAACTTCCCATCCAAAAGATTTTTATAATCATTTTTATTATAATCTAATGAAAAATTGACGATTCAAATCAAATAACAGGCTACAGCTCTGAAATTACTGGAGTTATTGAAGCAAAATATTTCTTGTTTTATAGCATATATATTGCAAATTGTAACAGTTTTTGTTGTATCAAATAATTCCCATTTAAACGGCAATACTACATTATTTTCCCTCCGTCTATTCAAAAGTTCCCTATGTGCTATCCGTCCGTGACGTCACTGTCGCAAAAACTATTAGAACATGATTCTGAACTTCGGAAGCGCTTGATA
This sequence comes from Lepisma saccharinum, assembly GCA_022664845.1. Classification (NCBI taxonomy): domain Eukaryota; kingdom Metazoa; phylum Arthropoda; class Insecta; order Zygentoma; family Lepismatidae; genus Lepisma; species Lepisma saccharinum. The sequence continues at coordinate 2,356 of JAGDQP010013664.1, forward strand.
AACATACCTTCTCGCTTATTATCTTTTACGTACCTTGGCTTCACCTGTCTGCATTTGACCACATTTATTCTTAACATGGGAAAAAATGGTTTGTTTACCTCTATTTTGTTCCGTATTAATTACTATCAATGATCCTTTTCCCTCTTGTGGTAATGGATCTATATACGCACGAATAAAATAATGTCGCCGATACTTTATTTTGGTCAATTTTAATAACTTGGCTTTGAGTTCTTGACTAAAAACATATCTATGTATGCCGTCTGAATGTTCCCTGATAGCATCACGTAGTAATCTAAAATAATATTCATATTGTTTATGTGGTCTTGGTATTGTTGCTCAGTCCAATTTCTACACACCTGTCGTAAAGTAGGTTTAGCTTTACTTTCCCACCAATCTTATTTTCATTCGGGGATCTTTATGTTTGCATAAATAATTCAATTTACCCCTTATAAAAAGTCGGTTAGTATCGGGCAACGCATATTTCTAATCAGTCCAAAAACTTCTAACATCAAGGAATAATATCAAGAAAATTGAAATTGAAAATATAGAGAACGATTATTCGCCCGGTAATACTTTACTGTTGCGAGATTTGGAGTACGATCCTAGCAGATGAACATAAATTACATGTGTTTGAAAATAAGGTTTGGAGAAAGATATACGGGCCGAAACGGGACGAGATGACTGGAGAGTGGAGGAGACTACATAATGAAGAACTCATCGGACTGTACGATTCACCAGATGTTGTAAAAATAATGAAATCGCGACGACTAAGGTGGGCAGGTTATGTGTCTCGGATGGCTGAAAAACGAAGATTATATTCTATCCTGGTTGGAAGGCCGGATGGAAGGAGACCATTGGGAAGAGCGAGACGTCGTTGTTAGGACAATATTAGAAGAGATCTTCGAGAAGTAGGTGTTCATGATGAAAACTGACTTGATATTGCCCAGGATAGAATCCGATGGCGAACGTATGTTAGTGCGGCGAGGAACTTGAAAGTTCCGTAAGCCATGTAGTTAGTTATCTATCCTGAAGGGGAGTGCGAAAATTGTAATTTGTTAAGATTGAACCATTGAAATATTATAAGGGATTGTAGTAACAATCAGCATATTCACGCATATATTTTTCATTCTTCAATATATGATCTTTGTTTTTTTATTTAATATCCTCTTTTATTTTTCGTTTCTGGTTCGAACATTTCTTTTAAATAAACATGAAAAGATACAAATACCTCTCTACTCAAGAACATTTGAATTTACCATTTCCTCAAACAGTCCAAGGTAACTAACGGGTAGTATTTTCGGCGTCCTGAGAAAGCCCGACTACTTCAAAATGGATTGTGTGGCAACGGCTTGCTAATTTCAGAGGCTATTTATTAATCTCTACAGGGATCCATCCAGTGAAGGAAAGCTCCCTGCTGAGATTAGTGTACCTTTCCATAGTGCTCCTGAGCGCTCAGACTCTTCGTCGACCAGCTTGAAGACCTATTGTCGAAGAGGAGACACTACGAAACTACCAGAGATAACGTTCCATAATTCCAGCACATGGGGAAAACGTTAGGCGGAAACAATGCCAGGCCGAAAGGAGGAAATGAAATAAAGGATACCCAGGTGGATGACCCACCTTTCCTTTCTTTTCTTAAACGTAACGGAATCGAGAGAGAAATCGAAAACCGGTAACACACTCTTAAAAGTTAGTATTGCTCGAGTCGTCGAAGTGTGTTCTTCGAAATACCACATTGTTCCATCACTTGAGTGTGTAATGTCAAACGTGGACTTAGATTTTTGTACACGTATTTTTTTACAATGACAGGCTAACTTACTAAGCGTGCGTGACCTGGATCTCTCTTTCTCTATCGTTCCTGAGATTTAATTTCTGGACACGAACGGTACACCACGAGCGGGATTAGAAGATCCCTTTTGCAATAACTTTGCTGTCAACGTACCTAAAATCTTCTTCAAGATGCATAATTGCAATTTGAAATATCTTGATCCACGTAAACCATAAAGTTGCTACCGTCCATACAATTAATTTTATCTTATATTTAATTAGATGTTGCCAGCGGTTTCACTCGCTCGGAAGCCGCCTTTGATCATCGGACTGTACGGTGTAGGGGATAATACACTCCGTAGCTATACTAGGGGTATCGGGTTCAATTCCACTTCAGAGCAGTAATTTCCTTCGCTCTTCTTTTAAAGGAGATATAACTTTTTTAACCTTTCTTGTCGCAAAATGTCCCTGTTTTGCTCCGCTACCGAACGTAAGTGAAATAGGTTAGTTAAAACTAGATTAGTTATAAATTTTAAGTTTCTAGTTTACGCCGTTTGGCCTGGAGGTTAATATGTCAATCCATATAGTTATATTAAAAAACACCGTGCTTCCTCCCCACCTATGGCCAATATAAAAAATGGCAAAACACGTATCTAATTATTTTGCTAAATATCACATTGCTTTTTTGTAGATTCCGAAATATGGGCATTATATATATATGAAAATGCTAGCCCGCTTTCCAAGACGAATTTACAGTCATAAAACCTATGTACTATATAAATTTCAAGCTTCTAGCTGAAATCGTTGGGCCTAGGCGTTGATATGTCAGTCAGTCAGGACTTCTGTTTTTATATAAAATACAGATTTAAAATGAGCAACTACACTTATTCCGAGACAATTCACTGACTGATCGAATAGCCCTTGTCTAACTAAATCTCTCTTTATTTTAATAAAGGGTTTATTTATTTTGGAATCGAATATCCATTTCTTCGTTCTTCAAGTACTATTTTGTTAATTCTTCAGACTTCTTCCAAAATACGAAAATCCTTCCCTTTTTCGGATATCCGTGAAAACTCGATTCTTCTAATGTAAGGTTGTCTTAAAATATTTTTTCATTTGTCGGGTTTTTCGATTCAATGGATACGAATAATTATTCAAGTAATATTCAGATAAATAATTATCCCGACATTATTTGGAGTTCTAATATTAATAATGAACATTAAGAATAGAACACTATTATCCGGATATTTCCACCATCTGCATTTTACATATTATCAGGATACTATGTCATCCCATTTTTATCCGGTATTCTCGTATGTAAAATCTGTATGAATTGATACCGGGGTGAGTATATTGTTTTTATCTGGTATTTTGCCATCCCTCGTATATTCACAGCATCTAGGAGGGATATGTCTGCAATTTGCAGGATGCTCCAGATACATATATTGTCTGACTATCCACGGAAATGCGAATGCCATCAACATGAGGAAATGCGGATTTCCACCAAATGAATATTCCAGGAATATTAGGAAATATGCAATAATTAAATCATTGAATTGTTACTTGGTGAACAATCGAGTCTTCCCTGTATATGACGGTAACTTCATGCAACATTCCATGCATATTATCATATTTTGTTCTCTATATCATCATCATAATCATCAGTTTTCTTCCGAAATCGAAAGGTCCTACAAGTCAACCTAAGCCGTCTCCATTCATCTCGAACTTGCTCTTTACTTTCTATTTCAACATACGATTTGTCTTCCCTAATATTGTCAAGGAGTTGGTCTTTTCTCTCTTCCTCAGATTAAAATTACGTCAGGTATCAAAAATATTATGACGGTAATGAAAGAATTAAAATTTTATTGGACTCAAGTTTTCCTAGAAATTAACACGATCACTTTCGGTGCGATGGACACATATTCCTTTGATGATTTCGAACCCGGTGGTGATACATTGAATGTACGGGTTCGTAACTCAGCATGGTTCTTAGGACATCTCCATGGCAATCTAGTAGTACCTTTAGAAATGACCTATAGACCTGTCCTTTATTGTTCAAACTCAAGAGGCGCAACTTCGACCTCATCTGACCTCGACGCCAAGGCGTTCCAAGTTGAATTGAAATTCATTTAAGGCCATTCTAGGCAACTTTTGTCTCAAGTTGAACGGATGATTATTAATGAATTAGTGCATTGAAGAAATTGGAAGGAAACGTGAGAACCTCGAGAAAACTCCCTCCCAGTGACCCGTTCTACCTTCACTTAATCTGGACCACTCAAATATAAGTTATGAAAAGATACTCTTTAATACAATTATCGTTTTTTAAATCTGTAACTTATTTTATCCCTGCTTATTTTCACTTAATTCCATTTATAGATAAGGTCAAATTGTAATTTTTCATTGTAACTCTTCTGAAATTTCATGCTATACATTTCAACATATTATGTGATCCTATTTTGTCACATGGAAAGCGTGCCTGAACGCCGTATGGACAGCGACCATACACCCAGTTTGGTTTGAATTTTGATAGCATGGTTTTGAATTTTATTTATGACCTTCAGGCATCTAAGACTAGTGTTTTAAAGGCTTGGAAAAGAACCGGGAATTTTTTAAAAAAACAGGAATGTTTTTTTCCACGAAGCAAAAAAACGTGGTTTTATTGCTGAAATTGTTTTTTTGCTTTATCATCACGAATATTCACTACTTAACAGATATTTTGTGTTTTTCACCAACTTCAGTAAATAATTTAGCGAATCTAATGTATTTCAAGGCTCTTACAACTTCTTAACGATTCGTAAATTCTTAACAAAGATTTGTCGGAGTCACCCATTGTGCCTTTTGCCTCTCTGCTCTGGATTCTGATCATAGAAGCTACTGTAAATATTGTTGAGTATATAATGAAGATCCGGTTGGCATTTCATTACAGAATAATGGTAAAGTGATAGTAATTTATTTTACAATAGAAAAGTGATAGGAATTTATTTTATTTTCTAGGATACTAAGGCAATGAACGGAATGACAGAATACAACAAATAAAATGTAGTTTCATACACAAAATATATTCGTTAATCATAATAGTCTAAATTGAATTGACTTATTTCGAACAATTATCAATTATATAATGAGCAATAGAGCAATGTAAGGTTCATACTTACTCATAGTAATACATTCTAATTATACATTCACAGTAGCATAAGCTGCGTAACCACGAGTCGTGTTTGTATAACATCCAGATCTTTAAAATCTATTTAATGTTATAACCGCCATGCTATTAACAAGTAATTTTAATAATTATTATTTTGAGTATTTTTAATGAAAATTTTTGGCAAGAATAATTTGTGACAATTTCCCTATTGTAGTATGTAGTATTCATATAAAGACACGATCGCAATTTTTGGTTTATAAATGCTTATGTGAAACATTGATTTGTTTTATCATCAGTCTGTTAATGTGTTGACTCACTGTGGGAAACGCTATTAAAGTTCGTATCAATCTTTTTGCGTTCTTTTCTCACGAAGAGACAGAATTTCCTTCGTCAACACATGGCTGACTCCTTTTTCTACGCAGATATAGAGTAACAGCATATTGAACCATATGTCAGCAATCATTTAAGCTCATTTTATGTTGCAGTTTCATTGTATATTTGCATTCTGATAACCCATATGAACCTAAATTGTAAATGTCAATGTTCATTTTCGTTACACATTATTCTTTATGTGAGAAGGGAGAAAACTACGCACCTTACAACTCAGACGACAGTTTCTTTTTTCTCTTCCCAAGGTAGTAGACATGTGACGATGAATCACTTGATTTTCTACGAAAATAATTTTGATGTCTTCGTGCTATTTAATTTGATAGAATACAAAACCTAATAGTCGTAGCGTTAAGGTCGATTTTGTATTTTTATCTTATGTTTATATATGTCCATATAACCCATGTGAGCTCAGAATGTAAGAGCCAATATTCATGCAATTATAAGTTAACCTTTGTATTAATTAACTACCTTATTTGGTCATATCACGAATAACAGCTCACGTGATCATATGAGAGTCAGAAAACTTACTACCTTTGTAAATCAGTCGGTTTTGGAAGTCTGAAGAGTCTATCACGCGAATCAGTTGTTTCCTATGTATGTGCTATGCTAGCCGTTATAGTAGCAATTAAAAGTTATTCTGATCAAGTAATCGACGGGTCTCAAAATACAGAATTTTGCTTTTATTTGTGTTCAAAAACTGTAGACATAACCATAGGTAATTTATTTGTATAATAATCAAAACAGTGTGACTAGGTATAATTCATTTTGGAAGAACCTCGTCAACATAATCATTTCTTGTATATTGAAACATTTTAGTAACGTGTCAAAGTGATCCTACACAAAAATCAATTCATATAAACAATCGAAACCTAATCACCAATATTCTCACCGAAATGTCAACGGTGATAAAAACTGCGTGTATTTAGGATAGAATCAAGATATATGTGTATTTGTCTCAACTGCTGATGATCGCACATAAAATCGGTGATAACAATTGGGTGTACAGTAGAGATTAAGATTCCACGTTCGAATCCCGGCGAGTTTCGTCAGTTTAGTACATAGTAACAGTATATCTAGGTTCTACTGTACTTTCCGCAAATATTGGTACTAATATGACATGCTTTTTATTGACAAAAGAGCTCCTAAAATATTCAAAAAGCATTGTATTTAGATATGAAATCATTTCCTTGGACTATAAAGAAATAATTTACAATATAAGTAATTAGTTATTTTCACATACTACCTGTTCACCCTGAAACTGTTCAGAGTTCGAAAGGGTTTATCAGATTTATAGGGCATTATTTACTTTCATAAAACATGACTATTCTTGGCTTTTGGTAAAATATATATATTTTAAAACTACTGTTCGCAAAGTTATTAAGATGGAGCAAACACATAAGTTTTCCGCTGCATTAGATTGTCCCATCGTAATGCAATAGCTCTATATGACATTGGCTGCAAGCTGGAATCGTTTCAATATACATTTATTGATCACAGTTTTTCTTCTGGGACTGGGAGTTCCAATACAAATTTTATTATTCTATACGTATATTTGTAAAAAAAAACTATTTATTAATGCTCAAATAATGTTAGCTACGTCGAAATGGCAAAAAAGATTCTTTTCGAAAGTAGCACGAAAACTTCAAAAGAAAAAACCGGTTTTCCCTGTGTTTTATTTCCGGCGATCAATTTTTCCTGTTTTTTTTTAAAACACTATCTAAGACTCAGGCCGGGATAGGGTGGGGGAAATGATGTGGGAAGATGTAGGGCTGTCAAAAATATCGATATACCGAAATCGGTATCGGTATTTTGGAATACCGTAACTTCGGTATCGCACATACCGAAATACTGAAAATACCGATGTACCGAAATACTGGTAATATCGAAATACCGATGATAGCGAAATATCAAAATACCGATAACACCGAAAATACTGAAGTATCGATATACTGACCCAGCAAGAAAAATGCCGACCCCGACGGCGAGGCGGCCCGACCAACTAGTAGTCGGGGAATGGTCGGCGCCAGGGACACATGTAGAGGGTGGGTCCGGGCAGTCCGAACCCCCCAAACTCACAGTTTCATGGAAAATAGTATAACTTCAGGCGTAATTATACATACTACATTTCTAGCCCAGACACATCTTAGACCCCCCAGAAGCCCATGGACCCCTCCCAAAACTAAATTCTGGATATGTGCTTGGTCGGCGCGATCCATAAGTGGCGATTGGTCGTCCGGCCGTTTTCCGAGTCGCCCTCAGTGTCGTCGGACCACCTTCCGGGCCGCCATCGGGGTCGACATAGAGGCGTAACCCCGCCCAAAACCCGCCCGCCGAAGTCGGCTTCTGTTCGGGATATTTTTCAAACTTCGACGTTGGCCCGCTCGTCGGCCGAACTTCGCCGACCACATGTCGATGTCGGGCTTACGTCTCCTGGCATGCTAGGGGAATACCGAACAGTATCAATGTACTTAACAATATCGGAATATTGAAATACTGAATTCCTCTGAAATTCTGAAAAAAAAAAAATAATACTAATAACTTATATAGAGGAAGTAGCACGGTAGAGCTAAAACCACGTAAGTTTTGGTAACCCACCCTGACAAGAACATACGTGATCCGGTTTAAAACTTGACCCGATTAACCCGGTCTGAGAATAATGAGCTCCATTTTCGTAATTTTCGTGCTCTGGGGGTGTAACACCTGCGATCTCGGTCTCCCCTGAATCGCAAGGAGATAATCAAATACTTTACTTTGTTCTCCCGGTGAGGAGACCTAAATCGGGTCACCGGGTCAGGCCGGGGCCAAGCATAGACCCGCTCCAAAACTTGACGTATAATCACAATTATCACAATGCGGATCCGAGTTTCGGATATCTGGGGATTGACACATCATCATAGCGTTTCCTAATTCGTGCAGGGTGTCCACAAAATTTGTGAACTTGAATTTCATGACATTTCCTGACTTTTCCTGGCCAGATTTTTAAAACATTCCTGACTCTCAGACTATCCAATTTTAACTTTTGCAAAATATTTTGTTTTCTTTTACATGCAGCCTCCACCAGCCCCATAGCTGCCCATCTCTCACCTGAGTAGCAAATTTTATGATTTTATTACTTCTTTTACAATAAAATTACAGAAACTAAGTTTTTACTACAATATTTTGCAAAGGTACTGATTAAAATAACCCAAATTTACATTTTTTCCGTCATTAACATGTTATGTAAGTCAGTCCAAAGAAAATGCTAACAACTACAACATACATATGAATATAAGCAATGAATATTAGACTATTACAATAATATCATCAGAACGAAAACAGAAGTTTCAACAATATAAACAGATGTTAATTTTGCGACTTCCGCAAAAGTTTGATTTTCTGAGGAAGTTCGTCTTGCTCCGTTCCAGATTTTTCTTTCAACATCTATTGCTCATCTTCCAGTTTCTTTATTTCATTCATGATCTTCCTTTTTTTTTAAAGAATTATTCTCTTCTATTTTCTTAGCATTACACTGTGTTTTCAGAGAATCTTCATATGGTCTCTGAGCATATCTTGCATATATGATCATTTTCCTTATGATAACAATACTATGGATTCCTTTGAAATTGATAACAGCATTGTGCACTCTTCTCAGTGCTATTATTGTACGCTCACATTGGATTTCACATTGGACATTGTTGATAGAGAAACTACCCTCAACTTTAGCATTTCCGTGGGAAAATATTAAACTCGACTTTACCACTTTCCACAGAGATGATTTTTTTTTTGTTTGTTTAACAGAAGGGAAGCATAGAAATCATCGAGCCTGGTAATTCCCTGCTTGTTTTGGAGATATGTTAGGAAGCTTTGTGAAAAGGATGTTCTGGCATCTTCACACGGACATGAGCCTCTGAGGGTAAATTTCCTGACTTCTCCTGATAAATCTTGAAATTCTTGACTTTTCCTGATTTTTTCTGCTTGTGGGCACCCACCCTGTCGTACGTATTTTGGGACATTTTTTCGGCTAGCAAACGATGTCTTATTTTGGTTTCATTTACTCTTCAATTTGGAGTATTGTGAGGAGAGAGAGGGAAAACAGAGTTATAGAAAGAGAGAAAAATTTTTGAGTTATACATGAATGGCAAGAGTAGTGCCATTGAAACCAGTCCTATAATAGTCTGTTACTAATACACATATTGGAGTGACAAAAGGAGAACAAATAATCCACATCATCTGCTTGTCTCTTCAAACCCCACCCTCCCCATCGCCAACCATGACTATCCTTTTGCTCTGTGACGTGGTTATCCGTCACTATGTAATAAACATTGCACTCTTAGAAGGAAAGAACAAAAACATGTCCTCCTCTCTTCCCTTTTAAGCATGCAGCAAGAAGAAAAATACGAAACTCCTTTTCCAGATTACGTAATTTGCTTTTGAGAAATAAAGTATGTATTTTAGAAAAAAAAAATGAAGTCGTTAAAAATGTTCCCATCAACTAATTTAAAAAAAACAATAACACTCAACTACACAACTATTTCAATACAATACATTTTTCGAGTTTCAGATAAATTGAATTAAATTTGCTTTATTTATGGTAAATTATGGAAACCCTGACCAATATCTTCCCCATGCTCTGTCTACCTTATTCCGGCCTCTCTCTCTCTTTCTCTCTCTGCCTCTCTCCCTCTCCGGAAGAGAAGGAAGAAGAAGAAAAGGAAAAGAGAGAGACAAAGCTGTTTCTCCCACCGAGCCGCCGTAGCTCAGTAGTAGAGCGTTGCCGTAGGTTTGGGAGATTGTGAATTCGTTCCCGGCGTTCGACCATCCTGACTGAGGTTTCACACAAGACAAATGCAGGGGTGGCACATTCAACATAGGCCCTGGCCAACACCTCCTCGAATCCTTCCCCTCCCCTATCCCGACCTGAGCCATAGATGCCTAAAGGCCATAAATAACATTCAAAAATTCAATTATCTCTCTCCCCTTTCTTTCTTTGGCTCGGGCCGGGATGAGATAGGCAGAGGATGGGGAAAGTATTGGCTAGGGTCTTTCATAATTTACCATCGCAGTTTCAGATGCATCATAATAACGAAATCAGAATTCTGGGTCTTTGAATCTGCGACCCAAATCGGACGAACCCATTGGACCGGATATCCGAAACCCCGAAGTTCCGAGTTTTGAATATCCGTTTCCTTTTGGATCCAGATCTGGCCATACCTACTCAACAGTTTTCGAATTACATCAAAATGTTGCTGAAATGCATTTTGCTGCTGGCTTTTATCCCATCGTTAAAACTGCCGTTGCGTTATTGACTTTGTTAATTGACTCATGTGAAGTCGGCACAGCTACAGCAACTGTGTTTTCATTATTAGGAAAGGCTCAAACAGTACCTGATTAGAGAAGACCGCGGTGGCTCAATTGTTAGAGCGCTCACCTCTGGTGCTTGGGTTCGTAGATTCAAACTCTCCTCGTACCATTTGAGCTTTGTGGTGAACAATCACCGTATACGTGGGTTTTCTTGGTGTTCTCCCGTTTCCTCCCACTTTCTTCATTCCACAAATCTTTCCATTATCATCAATCTGGTCTGAGCCGGAGTTGCCTAAAGGCCTTAAAAAATTAAATTCAAAATTCAAAATACAATAATTTATCAAGATGTGTGCTCTATCTTGATTTCGAAATGAGTTTGTGCGTTAATTTTTATTATCAGTATAGTATTATGTAATATGAATAATCAACTTTTTCTTTGTCATGTCAATCTTATCTTCCTTCTTTTCTTATTTGAGATCGGCAATATTTCATTCCTTATCTTGTGTATACCCTATATTATTATTATTATTATTATACAAAATATACACTATACTAATACACTGGCAAGGTTGAAAGATTGAGATTTGCACCCATTTGCTGCCGACCGGGTAGTTGTAAATTTTTCTGTATTAATTTCGATGTTTACCTAACACAAGGTTCTTGTGAAAAAAGAAATTACGTATATTATTTCAAACTGCACGGTTGCAGAACAAATTCCTCAATGAAAATCTTGAAATGTATGGGGTGTCTTGACTTCGTAACCAGATACTGGAGCTGGAAGATTGTTAAGGTGTGAGTAGTAGTCTATATACACAGAGAGGTAACGTGCCGCGCTGATGTAATGGACAGCATACCCGGCCGGCAATTGGGAGATCCGGTTTTGAGTCCGGTCGCTATATATGATATTATCATTATTATACAAAATATACACTATACTATTACACTGGCAAGGTTAAAAGATTGAGATTTGCACCCATTTGCTGCCGACCGGGTAGCTGTCATTTTTTTTTATTCATTTCAAGGTTTACCTAAAACAAGGTTCTTTTGAAAAAGGAATTACAACCCTAAATATAGACAATGGACATTTCCGTTTTCCCCGTCCTTATATATTTTACAATTTGTTTGTGTACATCGGATTAAATAACATATGATGTTTTTGAAATTTCAGCGCTACGGTTTTCCGTTACGTAGAAATGTAGCATGAAATACTGAGAATTTAATCTCCTACGTCATACAACGAAAATCATCCTCTGATTGGTTTACGTAATCAGTCCGTACTATTTCCGAAGCTATATGCTCCTCCCTATGATACGTTCCTTATTCAGAAGTTTGAAGACGAAGAAACGAGAAAAAGATAGAACATTCACATCATCACTTAACGAATAATTAATGTACAAATCTGCAAAACACACTACAATAAGTTAAAACACCAAAACATGTTTTTAATAACATAAATTGCTCGAAATATAGACAGGAAGCAGTCTTAACTTGCAATGCTCTGCTTATCGCTAGTTCGTGGGAACTGTTGACGTCTTGTCAATTTAGTTCAGTTGGTTAGCGCATGCAACTTGCAATTTTTTATACTTTCACCTAAGGCTGTTCGAATCCTATCAAAGGCGGTGTTTTATTTTACTTCACAAAACGCAAGAGTAACTTATATGTAAAAGCTTCAATTTACTTTTTTGTTTCTTACATGCTTTTATTATTATTTTTTACAATGACATATTAAAACTATTCAATATATTCACGGGCTACAAGTACGTTAAATTGTTAACAGATGGCAGTAACGAACACTATTAATTCATGTGCTTTTAAGTTCTTGAAAAATACTTCACTAGCATTCATTAAAAAGTATACGATTGTCGGATGTAAAAACCCACATTTTTTACAGAAAAAAATAGGTAATTCTTTTTAAATACAAGAGTTCTAAAGAGCATTATTAGAATATATCTTATGATCTAATCATGAAAATGAAAAAAAAAGAGCTGATATAAATTAATGTTGAAGCTACCAAACTATATCAATATCTTAAATAGTATTAAAAGTAAAAATCAATTTTAAATGAATAAAACGAACTAAATGACGTGTTAAGGCATACAGAAACGCTATTCACCAATTATACTATTTCTTTCGATCCATTTTTGCGATCTCTTTTTAACAATACTAACAAATCAAATACTATCTGTATGTCAATTACAAGCAGTCGGAAGACTGATTACGTCATAACATGGCGGCGCCCGATTACGCGCAAAGCTGAGACTTTTTTGAAGCAAGTCTTTATAACTCTTGATAAAATCATCACAGAAAGAAAATAAAATGTTTTCCGTAGTCTGCTTTAATAGAAGAATTTTTTATTGCAATAAAAAAATACTACCGGAAATGTCCATTACGCCTAAAATTATACTATTTTTTGCATATTAACCGAAATTTCGAGGTGGGTTCCAGGCCAACCCCCTAAATACGAGACATCCATGAGTAAGGGGAGGGGACCCATTTGAACAGGGGGCACCTTAGAACAGTGGAAACAACTTATAAAACGATTTTTTTTGTCCAACATGTATAAATTGCAAACACACCTGTCATTTGTTTTCACCATTTGTGTACGTCACCTGGCAAAGTATGGTACTTGATGAAATTTGTGGGTACCAAAGTAAAAATTCGTCTCAGAGATAGAGAGCGGTCGCGGCGGTAAACCATCGGCTCGAAGGTCCCGGGTTCGAATTCCGGCAGGGGCATGGGTGTGGATTTTAATAGCTAAAGTCGAATCGTGACGGGCTGAAGTCTTAAGCTACTAGACTGGCCCATATAAAAATAAAGTTTACCAAAGTTTTTCATCTCAGAAATTCGGGACGGGCGTAAGCCATAGTGCTGTTACCGCCCATATACTTCATTTTATCTTATCTTCATCTCTGAGATTGTAAGCTTCTGGAGAGAAGAGAACTGTAGCATATATTTCCATGTTAACTTACAAAGTAACTATACCACTTCGCGCATTAAATTGTCCTTGTTGCTTTCCGATAACCTTTCTCCTTCTTCCATAATAAGAAAATATGCGTAATTGGACATGCTGGGGCAGCTCTGAACAAAAAGAGTGGGGTAGATTCGAACACGGTAGCAGCTTATATGTCCCTACAGCTAAGACTTACTGTTGAGAAAAAAAATTAGTTTGCAACGTATCAACAGTTTAAAAGCATTTCCATTAGGCTATGTGTAACATTTTTAACAAAATTTGTACAAGTTCAGAGTTTATGAGCCAACCATGTTTAAATCTACCCCCTAGGGGGGCACCATTGAATGATAGCCACCCAGTTCCTGTCATTGCTTTAAGGTGACAATGAAGTACGTCATTTTCTTCGAGAAGCTGCATATGTTCCAATCCATATGTCATTTAGCCGGCCGGGTGGCCGAACGGTCTGCGGCGGTAGGCCACCGGCTTGAAAGTCCCGGTTTCGAGTTCCGGCAGGGACATGGGTGTGGATTTTAACAGCTAAAGGGCGAATCATGACGGGCCGAAGTCCAAAGTTACTGGACTGGCCCATATATATATATTTGGTATTGAATAAGACTGCCCTGTACAGCTATCC
>JAGDQP010013664.1:21521-47195 GCA_022664845.1 Lepisma saccharinum
ATATATATATATTTGGTATTGAATAAGACTGCCCTGTACAGCTATCCTTAGATTGTCGGGCAGCAAGGTAGCTCGTAAGCCTCGAAAAGGTATAATATTACAAGGTAATTCCTCCATGGCTGCAACTAGACCGGGGGATTATAGCGGAGAATAGCTTCGCAGAGAGTCTCTCAGTTTTTTTATTTTTGTAGTATTACCGGAGAGACGAGGTAATTGTCTCAGAGGACCTGCTAAAGAGGCCAGAGGCAAGTGTGTATTTATGTGGTATATCTTATTTGTGTTGTTTGAGTGTTCCCTGACAACTTGTGAGAGGAGAGAATGAGATGTATGTGAGTGTTTTGCAATTCTAGAGACTGATAGGGCCTGACGTGTTTATCGCACGTCATTGAAAATTTAAAGTGGCAAGATCTTCTTGCAAATGATTTAGAAAATTTTCCTTCTCGTCAGTGCTTAACAAGTACTGAAGAATTTATTGAAGCCGTGAGGTTTGAAGGTCCAGGCAGGGGCATGGGTGTGGATTTTAATTGCTAAGGGGCAAATCGTGACGGGACGAAGTCTAAAGCTACTAGACTGGCCCATATAAAAATAAAGTTTACCAAAGATTTTTACCCATTTTGTTTCGAAATAATGACGGAATAATAAACTAAATGGGCACAAATGCATATCGAAATGGTAATATAATCAGAAACAATTTGTATGAATTTAGGTTTCAATTCCTTCATTATTTCAAAACAAAATGGGTGTTTTCAGGTTATTGCATAAATAGCCCATATTAATGTCAGACACCATTATCTCTCACAATAATACATTTACAGAAAAACTGACTTCAGAAACGTGTTTCTCTTAACATTCTAGCCCAGAATGAAATATTACACGACCCCCTTCCCATTTAAGAAAACCAATCGAGATTCAATATGGCGGACTTCAAGATTGCGGCCGTGAAGACCATACATACCCTCCAATGGGTAGCACCTTCCACCCAGTACCCATTACTATGTATTTGTTTTTAATTTCCATCAGCATTTTACTAATATAAGGGCATTTTCACACTTTTTCTTCACTGTTCACTGACTATTATATCATCGATATCTTCCAAAGTAATTGCTCTCGAATTGCCAAAATTTGCATGTGCAAATATTTTGACCTTCTGACCATGATGGAGGAAAGAAATTTAGAAGTTTTTTCTCCCCATCTGTATGTTTGCTTGTTAACTGATGTGTGGAACTAGGTATATGCTAAAGCCTCAGTAGTTCATATGCTGACTGGACACTCATACGCACGAGGTTTAAGAGCATGCTAAATGTACGCATTTGTACGTTCAGGAGATGCAAAATTTGAAGTCCAAAATCCATGCAGAAGACTATGAGAAGTTCGCCGTTCAAGGTTATTTCAGGATAAGGAGAAGCGAAAAATTCTGGAGTGGTGTATGGACTGATATGGTTGTGGAACAACAACTAATGCAAGCAATTAAAACCTTTGGAGGACTTACGAGAGGGCGAGGTATAACGAACAGTACCCTGGCTCAATGGGTTCTTTCCAACCTGGAACTTTGGGGATGTGTGAAGCCTTCGAAAAGTTCAGTGGGATCTCAACATGTCGATCTCCGAGAATCCCGGCAACAATGTGACTACAAGAACCTTGAGGAGTTCGTTATATGGCTCAATGATCACAGTTCATTTGACGTGAACACTAACAATTTAATCTCTGTTCCGACTGGAGTTGTTGCTGATGCTTCGGTAAACTGCGATTCCGCAGAAACTTTGGGGAAAGCCTGTGTAGAGAGAATGGTTGGGAAGAATTTTGGAAACTTAAAATTGAAGAGATCTGACCGAGTAAAACCTATTTCGCACACAGGTACTGTACATGTATTAAAGTGCATGAAAATGTGGGCCCAGCAGATACAAATCAAGTGTTTATGCGGATATCATGTATGATGAAAACAGATGAAGATCTAAACAAGTATCTAAAGTACGAACTAGTCCTATATCAGCCGGCGCTATTCCGAAACACGGAATTAAGAACAACAGACAAGTTTTCAATCTGTGATTTCTTCACGTCGAGCACCTCTAGTAACAACGATATCAAATAAATTTTGCCCCATGAATATGAAATTATAGTGGATGGAGCTTTGCTGCTTCGAAAAGTTGTTTGGCCAAGTCCAGGTACGTACGAACAAGTTTTTTAATCCTATGTGAGTTATGTGATCACTCACTACACCAAATCATCAATTGTAGTTTTCGACGGTTATGGTGGTGCTACTACAAATGAGCAAGAACAAATCCGATGGGCAAGAAAACGTGGCTTTGCAAATATTTTAGTTGAAGGTGCAAAATTGGTTACAAGTAGTCAACGGGATTTTCTGTCAAACAGCTCAAATAAAATGCAGCTAATAAAACAATTGAAAATTCATCTTGAGAAGGAAGGGATTCACGTGAAGGAAGCCAAGGGAGATGCTGATGCCCTAATAGTTGTACTGCTTCGGAAAAAGTCGAATATAATTGAAAAATGACAGTGATTGATAGCTTCATATAGTGACATCTGGTAATGTTTGTGGACAGGATCCCTAATAGACCAGCAATCTCCTTATGCCCAGCGTTGAATCACATGCAGCGCGATTATGCACTATTACAAATATTCAAAGCGAGATTGGTGACATGAAAAACTATATACTGTTTGTGCACGCCATGAGTGGAAGTGATATGACTTCTGCTATTTACATGAAAGGAAAAAATGACTTCGGGAATACTAAAAAAACGCACAACTAAATAAAACGGTGGATATATTTAATACAATTGACGCAGTTTGTGACGGAGTATCAGAAGCGGGAGAGAAATTCCTCATTAAACTTTATAACGGCCGTGGTTTCACATAATTAGAAGAATTGAGGGTTTTTTCAAGTACAGCAGATGTGTTGCTAACGTCAGCTGTAGCACGTCAATATTCACTCCGATAAGATAAGATAAAATTAAATTTATGGGCGGTAGCAGCACTATGGCTTACGCCCATCCCGATACCGGGGAAGCCCCTTATTTTTGTCACGTCTAAAGTTAGCTGTTATTTGGATCAAATAAGAAAACTAAAACAGTAAAATAAATGAAAAGCTGAAGATGTAAAAGGTCTTCAGAAATATAAAACACTCGTGTAAATGGCCAGAAGAACGAGTAAGAAAACTAAAGATGTATAGAGTCTTTAGCATAACAATTTAAAAACGTGCAGGCTGTAAATGGGCCTTCACAAAATAAAACAATAATACTACTTAAAACTAAACAGCTAAGGGACATAATCATCTCAAAGAGACGGAGATAAACCTGTCTCACGAACATACATAAAAAAATCTCCACAACATACCTGGTTCATCCCCTAACAATGACGCCATGTTATTGGGGATGTTATAACGTTGTCTGAGATGATGATATTGGACAATTTAATAGAACGTGACGGATACTTAAAACTACATTGCAATTATTACAATGTGGTGTGTCCAATCGTCGCAACAGATATCCGTGTGTCAGGCTACTGTGTTCTATACGTAGGCGTTACAAAAGTACTTCTTCACGCCTACTATCTCGGCAAGATGATTTCCATGGAGCAACAGTTACCTTAATTACTTTTAGTTTATTAACAGCAACGTCATCCCATCGTCGCTGCCATTCATTCCGTGTAACCTCTCTATAATATGTCAACATGTCCTGAAATGGGACATGCTGAATATCAATATTAGTTCCTAAAGAATGTTCATGAGCAGCTTCGTCTGCCAATTCATTATCATGGATACCAACATGACTTGGTATCCACGAAAAAACAACCTCACCACCGGCAGAGCAGATGGTGTATGTCTTACATAGGATATGTTGCACGAGCGGATGCTTAAAATACATATTTTCGAGCCTTTGAACAACACTGAGCGAATCTGTACAAACAAGGATGCGGTTGACACCACGAACCAGAATAAAATCCAAAGCCTTTAAAAGGGCATATAGTTCTGCAGTAAAAATACTAGCTTTGAGATTAAGACAAAATTGGTGGGCTTCCCCATTTATAACAAACGCACATCCAACAGATTCTTCTGATTTGGACCCATCGGTAAAAAGAGAGATAAAATTCGGGTCCTGACTCTGCATCTCACGAAAACGCTGCTAGAACTCTATCATAGATATCTCCGATTTCTTTAAAGTTGACAAGAAGATATCAGTCCGCGGGCGAACAAGTGCCAACGGAGGACGGAGACTAAAACGGACACGGCAAACACTTGGACGATCTGCATGCAGATTCATCAACAACTCAGATGCTCGAATGCCAAGTGTTCGGGTAGCGTGACCACGGCGTTCATAAAGTCCCCGCTGAACTGATTTGATTACGATATTATGTGCTGGATGTCCAACTAAAGATGATATATCTTGGAAAAGTAACTCAGAGCATGATACATCAGGTGAATCTAGAGCGGAGGTACGGCGGCATTGACACAAAGACTAGTGACAGGTCTTGTGCGATACGCACAAGTGGAGAGTCGAACTCCAGCATGATGAACACTATCGAGCGTATGAGAGGCTGAAAATCATGCAGAGGAATAAGCGTGACAACCATAATTAAGCTTGGATAAAATTAGCGCTCGATAAAGGCGCAACAAGGTTGTACGATCAGTACACCAAGTGGGATGACTTAGAACACGTAACAGATTCAGTGCTCTGGTACAAGAAATATTAATTTGGTGAAGGTGACTACGCTAATTTAACTTACTATCGAAGATCAGACCAAAATATCGAACCTCCTCCTCGACGAACTGGAATTGTCTGTTTCCAAGAAAGAGATCAGGATCCACAAAACAATTTCGTTTATGGCAGAAGTGCACACTGACTATCTTCGTGGGTGAAAAACGAAAGCCAGTCTGGTGTGACCACTCAACAAGATAGCTTTCTTATTTCCCGCGGAGAAAATGCAGTATAAGGTGTTAAACGAACCATACGGACCATTTTAAGACTAGAAATTGCTGGGGTATTTTTAAAATATATGACGAATATATTTATTTGAAATAAAGAATAAGAAATGTACTACACTGAACTTTAATTCAATAATCCACATATGCATGCGACATGCTACAACCACAGCTGATATCATGCAGTCGAAGGTAACTAAATTATGCAGATACTAAACTAATACCATCGTGCTTAACGAGTAAACAAACAGCTTCCCTTCTATATGCCGTACGTCCCAGGTTCTATTCCAGATATGGCACAGCATTGGTTTCACTTTTACAATATGATCTACAAGCGTTACTATAAACCAAATACCAAGTCTTCCAAACAACAGGACACCTTTGTAAAAGACCTCCAACTTCAAATAATGACATGCAACCCACATCACAAATATGCTGCATCAAATAAGAACCAATGTCTTCTCCACAACTACCATTACAGGCCTCAAATATTAATCAATAAGTGTCCATTAAAATAACAACATACATATTATATTTGTTACAAAAGAACCTTAACCCAAAGACCAACGACAATGTGTCTAAAAGAGAGGACCATTCTTTTATAGAAAAGTACTTTCCTTTTTCTTGTGTCCCATCACGACTACAATCGTACATTTCAGAACGGTAAGCTTAGTTAAGCTTGAAAGCCAGTCAGTCAACAGAAATAGACCTAGGATATCAGTGAACCAGAAAAATGTTGGTTAATGCAGTACAGTACAGCATTTGTCTATATCGCTGGAATAAGTCTAATGTGTCACCTGTAAATTATAGTAACTGCTGATCGGTGTGATCATACATAAACTAGTATTAGGACAACAGTGGCTCTTTGCAGGTGAGTTTTCTCCTGTTTCGTTTTAGTTTTGTGCGTGAACATGAATATTGATTAACTGGAAATTTATCCATAGTTGGTTATCACCATTACAGTATAGAGTGCAGATTTATTTAGTTGTAATTCTGAGTTCAAGGCACTTTGTTTTACTATTACATGGGGAGAAAGTTTTGTAAACAAGCCATCGAATATGGGTAGTGTTCATTTTCGGGTATTCAGTGTATATATTTGCGTCCGTTTCTCTCTCCATGACACCCTTCTTTTTATAAATTTGTACAAATTCAAGAGGGGATGGTAACATTTTTGTTGGTGATGTGTGTTCGTCAAATAACTTCAATGTGGAACTATATCAACGTTGTCTCCGGATGAATGAGGTTTGCCACTTTAACCTTGAATGAATGTATCATTTCTTACAACCCTAAATTCTTAAATGGCTAAACCTACCACTCATTTGTTATGGACAGATATTCGTGTGTAAATGTCTCGGAGTTTATATTTTTACATCTATATATATATTGAGCTCCTGCGTAGCCTAGTCGGTAGCGCGCTCGACTTCAGTGCCAGCGGTCCCGGGTTCGATTCCCGGTGGGGGTTCAAAAATTTCGGTGTTGACCCAGCATCGTGAGGACAACTGGGGAGCTGCAGTGAATAAAAGACAGTGGCGATCACAGTGAGAGCTTCGGCTCTCCTCTCCCAACCCGTTTGGTCAGCGTGGGAACAGTAGACCAACTCCTCCCTTCGAGGAGAGGCCTCATCCAGTAGTGGATTGAATATGGCTGTGATTTATTATTATTTATATATATTACATACTCCCTTTTTGGAACCTCATCTTGGAGTTATTTTGATTCTAAATTGCAAAAAGTGGCGAAGTTCGTGTATGTCCTTTATTGTTTTATGTATATAGTATAAAATGTATAATAGCTCTTTAGTGAAGGCTGTGTAAAATCTTACAAACATTAAAATTTCTAATATTAAACTTTCATAACTCAAAAATGGAAATTGTTTAAAATACCTAAATTATGTCGAAATTTCATAAAGTTTAAAGGTAAAAGGACTCAGTAAAAGTTTGCCTTATTGTGAAACTAAAAATTAAACTTCGTTGAATATATGTTGAGACTTACTATATTGAACGTTCATCGTTTTTTACATGTAATGTAAAAATTACGATAAAATCTTAACTATATTGACAAGTTAAAGCTTGTAATACTCAATCAAGGAAATTAGTCGCAAAGAAAATTTGTTACTCAAAATATTGAATCTTATGAAGCATTTAGAATAAATTTTTAATAAAAGAGAAAAATTATGAACAAACGTCGGAAACAAAAACTACATTTTGGTGTTTACTTTTAAACAAAACAAAAACTTCTCATAGTATAGACTTATTGATGCGTAAGGTACTAGTATATTTTCCCTCAATAATTTGATTTTTCGTAGGTTAAGCAGTGAATCTTAGAGCGATTTGATATAGTTCCGGGAGTTACTTTACCCGCGTCTTCGCATCCTCTATACGAGATTTTTGAGTTAATTTTCTTCTACTTTTATTCTTCTTAGTTATTCATGTTCTTCCTCTTGGAATTGCAGCAAGATATTTACTTTACTTTACTTTATCTTTACTTTTGATCTGGGTACACTTTAACGAAACGTCTCTTGTACTGAAGACGCTATTGGTGTACGGGCTCTGGGGGTGTAGCGCGTGAGTCTACATTATGATAACAAATGTTTTGAGCGGTATTGGGATTTCTACAATTGATATTATTTTATTAGGGCACTTATGGACCATTTGAGTGTGACTATATAGCATAATCCTCGTCAAAGTTATTATTATTAAGATTATTGTTTGTCCGAATTTTCGAGCGACAGCTCCTTATTAGTGATTAGTCTTCGTCGTTGTTTCACCCTGAAATATTTGATGTGAAGTTGAGATATATATGTTATATATTATATGGCTGCTACTGCTCTACATTGTGTATTGCTCTTGGGATCAGCGCTGTTTGTGGTTATTAGCTTTATACTCTAATCTGAACACCTCCCGTTCCAGTCCTTCTCATGAGTTGAGCATTGGGACTACTTTACGGTCACTAGGTCACTAGAGCGCTTTGATGAATTATTAATTTTCTCCTACTTGACGTTACTTCTTTATTTTATTATTTGAGGTCACGTTATGTAAAGTGAGACGTTTCTAATTTGAGTACGTGCAGGGGTGGAATGGAGGGTATACGCGGGTACACGCCGTGTACCCACCTAATAGTATAAATCACAGCGTGTACCCACCTCAGTGCATAAATATAAAGGAACGTGTTCCCAAATCCGGATTTTTATTGAGCAGCGTGTACCCCCCAAAAATCTTACCATTCCAGCCCTGAGTACGTGTGTACCTTAGCAGCTCGTCAACGTTTTCATCTCTTACTTCCAGCATCATTGTTGAGATAGCGCTCCGTTGTGAAGAAGCAATATAACTTTCTTCCCTTCCTTTTTGCTTTCTTTACTTTATGCTTCAGCTCGATTGTGCTAAGTACTTTTCACCCCATCGAGGGTTCGTGTTTGTCTCTGGAGGCATTTCTAATAGATGTGGTGAGATACGCTTCATATTTATTTTATCTTGCTGCACAGCCACTGTTGTACTACATATTTTATCTGGCGACCCTAGTTCAAGATTTCTTTTTCCTTTCTCCTCATATTTTCTCGCTGAACCTGTCAGTCATTTTCAGTCTAGTTACTTGGTTGTGGTTGGATGTGAATCTTCTGATAATCTGATCTTGTGATATATATTTGCGTATGCTCTGAGGTTGTTTATTATTACTTTAACATACCATGAGGTCTGCTGCTTATTAACGAGAAATTAAAAAACATTTGATTGAGGAGAGAAAAATGAAAATTAAAGAGAATTTTTAAATGATATATATAAATTTCCGAAATCGTGATGGCCTTTGATTTGTGGAGCTAGATGATTCCATTTATTTGTGAATTTCTTAGTATAAGCATTTGATAAGTGTTGTGTCTAATTTAATTTATTTGTGTGTTATTTGCAGCTGAATATATATATAATTGTTGTGTATAAACGAAATCGAGAAACACAATGGGTGACGGGAGTGAGCGTAAGCAACCTGTCTCGTGCGGCTGTCGTGGGGTCTCATAGCGTCGAAAGCGAGATTTGTTACACAACGTCGAAACTCAAATAGTCTCATAACGTCGAAAAGTGGCGGGAAAAAAGTTTGCAATCGTCTCATAAAGTCGAAAGATTTCTCAGAGAGTTTCATAGCGTCGAATCTCATAGCATCGAAAGAGAGATCTGTTACACAACGTCGAAACTCAAATAGTCTCATAACGTCGAAAATTTTCGACGTTATGAGACGTCATCACAAAAATTTCGACGTTATGTCACAAATATCTCTTTCGACGCTATGAGACCCCGCCTGCGGCTGTTTAAGGCCAGGTACAGAATTGCAGTGTAAATCCGAACATTCTTAAATATATTCTAGGTGCAATAAGCAAACCGGGTTTCAAATGGGAATGTAAACCCTGTGTCAGGTTGCGTGAGTCAAGTTATCTGTTGATCTTGATACTAGTGCTGATCAGAAAGTACTTCACAGGTGCTATAGACAAGCTCAAGCTGGGAATTCAACTCAAGTCGGGATTTGAGAGTAAACTCGAAAATCAACTTGGAACTAATATGATACAACTTAAGTCTTAATTTGAAACAAATTTAACACAACTTCAGTCAGGACTTAAAAGCAACAACTCAGTTTAAGTCTGAACTCAAAAACGATTTGCAAGATACTAAATCAGAATTATTTATACAGTTAGCTAGTATTGGTCAGGAATTCGAGTCCGTAAAAGCTAGGTGAAGTGAGGTTAGCAGTACAGTAGATACTTTGAATTCTGAAATAGTAAAAGTGCGTAGGGATATTACTTCAAAAGTTGAGGAATCCAAATCTGATTGTTCTTTGAGATCTGATACTCTAATAAGGGAATTAGAAAAATTGAAACGTACTGTTTATGGAGATAGAGTCAATATCTGGGAAGAAGGGTGACTCCAGTATTTTTATTCCTTGGTCTGAGAGTATATTGTCTACTTCAATAGGAGGTGCTAAGGATTATGTACCAATGCCTGTAACTTCAAGTTCGATAACAAGTAATACTGTTGTGACCACTGTTGCGTCTGTAAGTCAGTCCAAGCAATTATTTCAGTCCAGTAATACTCAAACAACTAGTGTTTTTGATTTTTCCTTGATATCGCCTAGTAATATTGTTTTCACTAGTGAATCTCCTCGTTTAAATCTTACCCCTAGTTACACCAAATATCAAATCAAACAAGTCAACTTCAAGAAAATATATTGCTTCAGAAAATACGCCAGGAACAAAAATTATTGCATACTGCGAGCGAAACCGATATTTCGGGTATGAGAGACCCCGTATTACCTTTATTGGGTAGGTTTGATAAAAATGATTTGATAAGCCCTGCAGTTCAGGTTGATAAACAACGTTCTGGGTTATTAGACATTGGAAAAGAATATGATAAATTAAGGCCTTTGAAATTGAATGATTCGGGCGTGTTTCCTTAGTCTTCAGGCGATATACCTTCTAAACCTGCTTTAGAGTATTTACAGGAAGTAAGGCATATTTTGTCTATAACGAGGTTATCTGATAAGAACTGACTCTTGGTCTTAGGGACGTAAGTTGGTCGGAGCAGCAGCTGGCTGGTTTTCTTTCGTGCCAGATCAGATTTCTAGTAACACCGATTTTGAGCAATTATTTTAGTCATTTTACAAATTCACGTGTTTTGCGTAGTCAGCTTAAATTATTACAGAGCTTACGAGATGATGAGAAACTACAGGGGCCTATGTCTTCATTTGATTGGAAGTTTTCCCGTACCTATAAAAATATAAGAGCTTTTTTTGAACATGGTGAAGTGGTAGAATTGCTGTTGGATGCATTGCCTCAGCATGCATCTAATATGCTTATTATGTTTCAGTTAAGTACTATAAGATATCTTATTATTGATAGTATTGGCAACTTAGAGGCAACAGCTAGAAATGAGATTAAACAAACTTCTGTCATGACTTTTGATCCTACTCCTCAAATTAAGAAAAGGATAAATTCTGATAATCTTATGTTGTCACAACCTAACAAAAGGAATACAAGTTTTCAAATTCGACATGTTGAGAGTGTAGAATTACCATCGCAAGAACAAAATTCAACAGTAGTGAACAGTGAATATTCAAATAATTCTAATAATTATTAGAATAATAAATAATAATAATAATAATAAATGAATGTGTGATCAAAATAGACGTTTCAATCATAACAACTCTAATAATAACAATAATAATTCAGATTAGAATAGAAATTATAGGCCAAATTGGAATTATAGGCGTAATTGACCAGGTGATCGGCCATATAAAACAGTAGAGGGTCCAATTATAATAACAGGAACCGGTTTCCTAATCGACGCAATTTCTCTAATAACAATAGAACTCCTAGGACTGAGTGGAATCAACCTTCGTATGGCAGTAATACTGATGGTTTAGATCAGTCGAATGCTGTGGCCCGGCAGTCTGAAAATTCCAATGCTAAAACTCCAACTACTATCTGTGAACATTTAAGAGCCGCTTGCTCTTTAGTAAGAACACCTGAGGTAAATAGTGGAAATTGTTCTAGGTCTGAAATTTGTAAATGTTGTGGTAAAGTTCATGAAGTTAGCACTTAGAACAAGTCCGACTCTTTAAATGCTAGAGGCTGCTCTTAGAGAACTCGGATATGTGTTGCCACTATGAAGAGAAACGACCATCAAATTCGGAGGTACTTCTAGCTCGACATGATGGAATTTGGTATTCTGTTAAGTCTTTAAAGGTACTTTTTTACATTGGGATGTGAAAATGATGAAGATGTTTTCGACTTTGAGCTTAGTAAATCTTTATGTGTACCTGGTAAAATAGGTGCCCTTCTTTTGAATTGTTTATTTGACTCCAGATCAGAGGCTAACTTATTGAGTTTAGCTGCTTGGGAAAGGATTAGCAAAGCAGATTCCGCAAGCTAAATTACTTCTGGTACCCACTATAAATTTGCAAGTTTTTTTAGGCGATGGAAATCAAGCTGAAAGGGATGCAAACCATACATTTAGACATTTTTGGTTCAGTATTTGAAATTCGAGTCTTTGTAGTAAAAGGTTTAAAAACAGAACTTTGTTTAGATATGCCTTTCCTTAAGTCGTCAAAATGTGTAATACACTTTGGTACTAACATACTCCAATTAACTGATTTTTATTCAAAATTAATAACAGTGGATTTGAATACTAGTATTGGTTCTTTCTCGGTCTTTAATGTTTCGGCTTTTATTATTGATGATTATTTGGCTTCCGAAGAAGAAATTAGATCTACTATAGAAAGTAAAAACGATGTAGATGAAATTGCCAGAAACAGACTACTCTCTTTGCGACTCCATATCCTATACCTTATGGTATGAGAGAGCCTCTGAGAAAAAGAATTCAATCCTGGTTGGAGTGGGGTGTTATAGTGGAGAAAACTAGTCCATACGTAAACCCTATCCACTGTGTTCAGAAGTCAGATAGACGTTCTGTCAGGCCAGTTTTGGACCTTCGAAATCTGAACCTGAAGATGATTTCTCCTAAAGTTAGAGTCGAGCCCATACAGGAAATTTTACATAGGGTATCTGGTTCCAGTACCTCTACAAGTTTCGATTGTAAAGAGGGTTATTATGGCATTCCATTACACTCAGATTCTTATGACTGTACATCATTTATAGTGGAAGGCAGACAGTATGTGTGGAATTTTTGCCTCAAGTTCTCATCTTCATGAGGAATTTTTGCCTCATCTTCATGTGCGATCTTTGAGGCTGTCATGCATAAGTTGTTTGACAAGTCAACCAGAGATTTTGTTGCTGTATTTTTGGATATTTTGTGTTGTTCAACTCTCTGGAAGATAATTTCAATCATTTAGTTATTGTTTTGGACACTTTCAATAGATCTAATTTTTCTTTAAATTTTTCTAAATGTCAACTTTAAAAAACTGGAATTTTCTTGGACATGTCTCTCTTAAGGAGATCAAAGTGAACTCGAAAGCGAACGAACCTACTCGAAATTATCCTGTCCCGAAAAATTTCCTAAGTTCTCGGAAGTTGCAGGGTGGAGAAGAAAATTTATTCAAAATTTTTCTTGTTTAGTCGAACCGTCAATTTCTATTATATCTAAAGAATCTATTTTGGTGAACTAGCTGTCTTTGATGCTTTAAAGTTGGCTTTGGTATCTCCAGCAGCTTTGATACAGCCTGATATTAACGCTTTGTTTCATATATTTAGTGATGCTTGTATGATTTGTGTGGCTGGCTATATTTCTCAGGTTCTCGATGGAGAATATCAGGTGATTGGGTATATTAGAAGGAGGATAAAGCCTACCGAGTATTCATTATCTATGTTTCAGTTAGAATTGTTGGCAGTTGTCTTTTTGTGCGACTATTTCTCGGATTATATTATTGGTCGTGAAGTGGTGGTACATACTTACAGCAAATCTATAGTTCGTTTAAATACTCTTAGAAAAATTTAGATCCTAGAACAACTCGTTTAGTATTGAGACTGCAAGAGTATAACATTAGATAGGAACATTTTAGTTGTGTCGAGAATTTTGTAGCCGACACTATTTCTAGATATCCGCCTGATTCTCTTTCAAACGTGCTTCGTGAGATGTCTGTAAATGCTATATTTTCTGGAATAACTCATTCTGAGTTCATTCAGCTTTTTAATGTTGACCAGAAGAAGGATGAGTATTGTGGAAAGATACGGTGTAAGTTACAGGCAGGTAATGAAGATGTGTGTGTGCGTACAATGGTCTTTTGTATACTCGAGTTGATTATGATTCTGGAAATTGGAGGTTGCTAGTTCCAAGGTGCTAAGAGTTGTCACCGAAATACATAATGAAGGTCATTTTGACATCCAGAAGTGCTCCCTCTTCTGTAAAAAGTTGTTTTTCTGGAAATTAATGAAGAAAGATTTTATTAAATTTATTAATGATTGTATTGAGTGTGCTAAGACTAAGGTGATTTCTAGAGCTCTAACGGAAGATCTCTGTCATATAACTGCTCTGTCTCCTCAAGGAGAAGTCTGTATAGATTTAATCGGTCGTCCTCCAAATAGCTGTTCCCATTATTTGAATTTATCTTTAGTCAATGTTTACAGTAATTATTTAGTGTTATACCCTTTGAGAACTTCTCAAACAAAGGAAATCAAAGCAGTTATTACGAAGAAATACCTACATCATTTCCCCAAACCAAATATTATAATTCTTGATAGAGGACCTCAGTTCACTTCTAAGTTGTGGAAAGAATTCTGTGAATCTTTGGTTTTAAGCATATATTGATCTGTTCGCATATGCTAAAAGTAATTCCGTGGAGAGAATTCGCTGGAAAGTCAATAGAATTTTGCGTTAATTTTTTCACCATGACCACAAGCTTTGGATTACTAGAATAACTGAAGTACAGACTTCACTCAATTTTTCTGTGTCCTTAACTGCTGGATGTGCTCCTTGCGAAATTTTCTTGAACTACTCAGCCATTCATAAATTTTAAGAGGTCCATGTTATGGCCCAAGGAATTAGATTTTGTAGATGTTAAGTTAAGACATCAAGCTGTCATTTTGAATTCTTCTAAGTCAGAGATGAAATCAGAAATTGGTCAAGAACGCTGTGAAGCTTGAACCTGGAAATTTGGTATTCGTTAAGACCCACATTTTAAGTTCTGCAATACATCGTACTATTAAGAAATACTTTCTTAAATATATTGGTTCATTCATTGTTAAGGAGATTAGACATAATAGTGAAAAATTAACTGCTATAGATGTTAAGGAGGCAGTTATGCATAACATAGATAATATTAAGTTGTTCAATTGCTCGTATCAAAATAAAACCGATCTATTCCAACAGTAAAAAATATGTTTTTTTTTTTAATTAGAAATTTCTTCTTGATGAAATAATAGTTATTTTCATTTTTGCGGGGTAAGGTTGTAGTAACTACTATGTCACGGCTTTCTTTCAAGTCTTTGCATCTTGGTATTTTCTGGGAATACCGGCAGGTGGCTCCGTTTTCGCTTTTACCGTCTGCCATCTAAGAGTGACCCCTAGCCGTGTTTGGTGGAAAGTTTTGCTTTTCTCGTCTGCTTTTTCTAGAGATTTCTGTTTTAGTGTTTGTATACGCGTTTTATTTTGATTGCTCGAAGATGACGTTATTTCTGTGTTAGCCCGCCATATATTTTAAGGTGTTTTCTCGGTTTTAAACGGTATGATAGTACATAAACTAGTATTAGGACAACAGTGCGGGCGATTTTCTAATGTTTTGTTTTTGTGTGCTTTCTCCATTACACCAGTGTCACGTAACACTAGTATTTCGTTCTGATTGGCTGAGAACGAGGTGGGCGTTAGACGACGTTTGTTTACTTGTAAAACATGGATGGTTTGCAGACTTTCTCCCTTGAAATTATATGTAACTGCTACTCATTCACTTAAAAGGGAGCTAATATTCTGCCCTGGATACACTTGTGAGTTAGCCTACTAAATTAATTATAATATAAGAAGTCGCTTGATGGCAGTCAAAGGTAGTATATTATGAAGATATGTTCAATTTCCCCACGGGATAACATGGTTTAAGAAGTTTTCAAGTTTGGAAAACCGATATATTTTCACAATGTACATCTATTTTGTTCTGTGGACGATCAAAATTTTGTTCGTGAATACTGAGATTAAAGCTTTATGCCTACAATGAACTTTCGTGTAATATGATTAACATAACTTTTGTTCTTCTTTAGACAGTTTTCCTTATGGCTTTTAGTTTCGGCAATATGTCAGCTTAGTAACACTTTTCTAGCTCCACAGTCATGTGTTTCCTCGAGTTCAGTAATTTATTTCTTTGATAATACAAATTGCAAAAATGAATCTGAGTTCGAAAATTACGCTATTTTATACTAAACTGCTTGAACATGAATATTGATTAACAGGAAATTCACCCATAGTTGGTTATCACCATTACAGTATAGGGTGCAGATTTATTTAGTTGTCATTGTGAGTGCAAGGCACGTTGTTTTACTCTTACATCGGGAGAATGTCTTGTAAACAAGCCACCTAATATGTGTTGTGTAGTAATGTGTTATTCTCACGTATTCAGTGTATATATTTGCGTCCGTTTCTGTCTCCCTGACAAATTTTTGAAATAAACTTCTTTTGATAAATTTGTACAAATTCAAGAGGGGATGGGAACATTTTCGTTTGTGATATGTGTTCGTCAACTAGTTTCAATGTGAAACTATATCAACGTAGTCTCCAGATGAGTGAGGTTTGCCACTCTATCCTTGTTTCGGACTATCTTTTTTTACAATAGAAAATTCTTGAACGGCTAAACCTATCACTCATTCGTTATGTACAGATATTCGTGCGTAAATGTCTCGGAGTTTATGTTTATATATATATTTCATACCCCCTTTTCGGAACCTCGTCTTGAAGTTATTTTCCTTTTTAATTGCAAAAATGGGAAAAGTTCGTGTATGGCCTTTAATGTGTTATATATACTTATTAGGTTTATAATAGCTCTTTAGTAATGGTTGTGTAAAATCTTACAAACATTAAAATTTCTAATATTCAACTTTCATAACTCAAGATGGAAATTGTATAAAATATCTATATTGTGTCGAAATTTCATCAAGTTTAAAGGCAAAAGGATTCAGTAAAAATTTGCCTTATTGTGAAACTAAGAATTAAACTTCGTTGAATATATGTTGAGACTTACTATATTGAACATTCATAGTTTTTCCCATGCAACGTAATAATTTCGATAAAATCTTAACTATATTGACAATTTAAAGTTTGTAATACTCAAACAAGGAAAATAGTTGCAAAGAAAATTTGTTACTCAAAATATTGAATCTTATGAAGCATGTAGAATAAATATTTATGAATAAACGTTGGAAACAAAAACTACTTTCCTGTGTTTACTTTTAAATAAAACAAAAACTTCTAGCATGTAGTATATAATTATTTATGCGTAAGGTACTAGTATAGTTTCCTTTAAGTGATAATTTGATTTTTCGTAGGTTAAGCAGTAAACCTCAGTGCGATTTGGCGTTGTTTCGGGAGTTACTTTACCCGATACTAGATTTTTGAGTTAATTTTCTTCTACTTTTATTCTTCTTAGTTATTCATGTTTTCCTCTTGTAATTGCAGCAAGATATTTACTTTACTTTACTTTATTTTTATTTTTGATCTGGGTACACTTCAGCTAAACGTCTCTTGTACTCAAGACGCCATTTGGTGTTCTAGTGCTGGGGTATCACGCGTGAGTCTACATTATGATAACAAATGTTTTGCGTGATATTGGGATTTATACGATTGGTATTATTTTATTAGAGTACTTATTGAACTATTTGAGTATGATTACTTAGCAGGCTCCTCGTCGAAGTTATTATTATGAATATTGGTTGGCTGAATTTTTAGGCAAGGTGTCGAGCGAGAGCCCCTTATTAGTGATTAGTCTGTGTCGATGTTTCAGCCTGAAATATTTGATGTGAAGTTGAGATATATATATTATTTGCCTGCCACTGCTCGACACTGTGTATCGCTCTTGGTAACAATGCTGTTAGTGGTTATCAGTTTTATACTCTAATGTGATCACCTCCCGTTCCAGTGCTTCTCATGAGTTGAACATTGGCAATAATTTATGGCCACTTTAGAGAATAAGTGCCTTGATGAATTATTAATTTTCTGCTACTTGACGTAACTTTTTTATTTTATTATTTGACGTCACGATATGTGAAGTGATACTTTTCAAGTTTGAGCATGTGTGTTTCTTAGCAGCTCTTCAACGTTTTCATCTCTTCCTTCCTGCATCATTGTTGAGATAGCCCTAAGTTGTGAAGATGCAGCATAACTTTTTTCCTTTCCTTTTCTTTCCTTTACTTTATGGTTCAGTTCGACTGTTCTAAGTATTTTTTTCTCCCTCCAGGTTTCGTGTATGTCTTTGGAGGCATTTCTAATTTGATTTGTGGAGATAGACACGCTTCATGTTTATTTTATCTGTCTGCACAGCCACTAATGTACTACAAAATGGTAAGCTCTTTGTGTATTTTAAGTACAGTACCCTTTATAAATTTGTGTTATCTTGTAATATTTACTACCTATTTCCCTATCTCCTGTCAAGATTAGATTTACCGCGGTTATTACGGAGGATTTACTAAGTCATCTTTCGGTTTACTGCGTTAGACTATGGCGCTGAGTAAAGCACTTTCAATCGAGCTTCTAGCGTACTTCAAACACAAATTTCTTTCAGAGAGAGGGTTGTTTGCACATCCCCGGCGGTATGTTTGGTCCTTCGGGGAATATGGAACTATTTCCATATGATAATGCTATTGTTAGCAAATTTTCGATGTCGTATTTCTCTTGCTCCTGGAGTTCGAAACCCTGGATCCCTCCTAAAGAAATGCTGTTCAAACGTAACAGTGTATAATAAGTGAAGAATTAAACCTTTGTCTCACTCTCTGGATCACCAGGTCATGCAGGGTTACAAGCATAGACCCGGCAACCGATCCAGAACTTGACCTAAATGACCTCATTGACCGCATTTCAACTGTGCCCCAGATCTCCCTACCGGTCAACCCTATTCACATTTTACAAATTTCCTCCCTATGTCCCTATATGCTCCCCGCCATCTCCCTTGAAAGACAACTTCGCCTTCAGCAACGCTGAACGCTACACCTCAGGCATCAAGCCATTGTTTTCTGCCGCCTACCAACCAACCTGTTAGGGTAAGGATTGAGAGAATTTCATAATATAAATTAAGATAAACGACAATGGAAGCAGAAGGATAAGAATGATTTTATTTAGAACAATGCTAGTAGTTTACATTACAATAAGTAGAATTAAACAAATAGCCCAGTCATTTTAGGTTTGAACCTTGCGAAAAAATAAGCCAAAGCTGAAAATTGGCACATTTGTTCTACTTGATGTCCTGAACAACATATTAAAAGTCCCCTGCTCTCCCATGGGCGCTTGATGGAATTCCAGGCAGCTGAATTGCTGGAGAAATGCAAGGAATCGCTCTTAATTCCAAACGAATGGGCCTACGGAGTTCAAGTAGAGCTCAAATGAAAGAGAAAGGAAAGGGATTTATTTTGAGATTTTGAGATTATTTTAATTATGCATCACGTGCTCTCGCAGAAAGGAATAAAACTTTTAAAAACTACTAGAATAATCCATAAATAATCTCTTTGGAATTTTTCTTTGTGCTCTGGAAGGCTGGGTATCGCAGATACTGCAACAACTAGATACAAATATTTTGCAGCAAACTTTTATCTTCCCAGTGACGTATATATTGTTTATGTAGGGCCACTAGTTGCGGAGATATGAAAGTTTAAACAAGCACGTCGCGCTTTCCCCTAATTCGCGTGACCACTGTGCGCTTGATTGTATATGCCGGTAGGTTGCGTCATGTTCTCCGTCACTTTCTCCTTTCTGTATTTTTTAGCCGTAGAAGCAAATATCATATATTTACAATTATCATTAGGTAATTATAATCATCATTATGTACTGGGTTACTTCAACTCAATACAACGGGTGCTTAGGAAGCACGACTGCAGTGATATACAATGTAAAAAAGAACGTTTTAAAGATAAATATACTCTTACCTTGTTTCATTAACGACGAAATTCTATCTCATCTGCTTCATCTCCATAGTCAACTAATTTATTTTGACACACTTCATGACATCATCCACACATTTTGGAGCACTGGATCCCAGGCCTTCTACATTTGCAGTAACTTCTTTCGTTGCAGGTTCCCTTGCAGTTGCAGGATATGATGTGTAAGTAGCTCGTCGAGTGTAAGTGGTAATATGGTGGGCTGAGGAGTATATTTGCCATTTAAAAGCTTCCATTCCCATTGTGAAGCATCCGGATCATTTCCTACTAAGTGTTGGATTTGATGGTAAACTCGGAGTGAATATACCTCATCGCAGGTCTACGGACCGCAAGGTGATAAAACCTTCACATAGCTCGAGCAGCAGACCATCGCTGCTCGTAGTAGAGTCGGGGATTGACGACCTCATCGCAGGTCTACGGACCGTAAAGTGATGCACATATATCACTTAGCCCGAGTAGCAGACCATCATTGCTCGTATACGGCGTAAGGAATTGGCGACCCCATCGTCCAGCCGGCTTTTCCTGACTGCAAACAGCCATAACAGCTAGACATCTACCCTGCTTAAAAGGACCAGCAGAGAGGATTTCAAATATTTTCACCTCATTTTCATCCACAGATACCTCATTATTTCATCTCTACTTGTGCTGCTACTTGCGTTTCCACGCAATGACTAAGAATGTGCCAGGATATACTTGCATTGACGCTGGTCCGAGGGACTCGAGGAAAGGAGGCGGAACCACTGGATAAAACCGAGCTCTTAACAGCAGATTCTTGGATGGTCAAGCTCATTAGGGCTGGGGAGTGCGCCATTGGAGAGCTCTTCGGACCTTTGGCCTCGCCAAAACTCTGGGCGAGTGGGTGTCTCAAGTATTCATCAGTCGGGAGTGGAAGTGATTTCGACTCCAATTCATTTCGCCTCGATTTCCGCTTCGATTTCGCCTCGATTTCCAGCTTGCTGACAAGGGTGATGAGGGTAGTGTGAAAGATGAGTATTCTTCTTTCTATGGGGCCTTTTATGTAGCCGAACACCATGTGAAAGATGTTAGTTCTTTCATATACATTTACGGAGTCGAACACTATGAGGAGGATGAACCTGATAACCCCTTCA
Organism: Lepisma saccharinum; assembly: GCA_022664845.1. Taxonomy (NCBI): domain Eukaryota; kingdom Metazoa; phylum Arthropoda; class Insecta; order Zygentoma; family Lepismatidae; genus Lepisma; species Lepisma saccharinum. The sequence goes on from JAGDQP010013664.1 coordinate 42,115, forward strand.
TACTCGCTCAGCTTCATTTGTTATAAAATTGGGGGAATACTCTATGAGCATTATATCTTGAAATGACATGAGTATCGGGTGCTCCTCAACCGTAAATGCATAAATGATACGAGAGGATTTATATAAGAGAACATAAAATCTTTAATGTTATTATTCTACAATAATTGACGAACGGAAGGAATATACTGAAAGTACCTTAAACATAGGACATGGTCCTATTCAATTAGTATAACAAATCATAAACTATTTTTAACAACAATACCAAAGCAGAGAGAGACTGTACACAAATATCTCACAATCATAAAGCTCACAACAGACCTGGCATTTAGATGAAAGATGACAATCATGGATTTTGGCTTCGAGCACTTCTAAAGTTCTTATGGCGCTTGTCCCAAAAATGAAATCAGAATCAATTAGCACTAATGTTAAATACTGTTCATTGTCACTGAAGAATAACAAAGACTGTGCGCTTATGATGTTCCATAAGATAATTGTCCAATTGAAGAATAAAAGTATATTAAAGTCTGATCTTCTTATAATGTTCAATTTTATCGTGATCTGGTTTCGAACTAAAGACTTAGTGTAAAACGAAGTAAGATGCGTAACACCACTCTCAATTCTGGTCAGAGCGGGAGTGTGTCGGTACTTGAAGTCACTAACGGTTTATACGTATAATTAATTTTAATTTGGTTGGTTACTTCCTTTCTCACCAAACACTCATTGTATCATGTCTAAAGAATTTGAAAATTCCAAAAGAAGAAAATAAACGAAGATTATCACATCCTATTTGTTACTGAATTTATCCTTGAAGACACCTGTGACACATTCTTTCATTAATTTTTTTTATATTGAAGCGTGATCTCTGATCTCTTAGAAGCTTTGGAATTCTATAAACGGATGTTAACTGAATGCCAATCTCCATGACGTATTCATCTCAACACCTGTTATTTAGTCTCTCTGTTTTATGGAATGCATTTGACATCCTGTTTGGAATACTTTAAATATTAATAAAATACTTCTTCCTCCGTTCGCGTCCTAACAAAACATATCTACCTATTTCAAGACTTGTACAATTTAACAATATATTTTATACAATTAAATATACATTTGAATATTATTTGCCCTATACACTAATAACCCTACGACAGTAGTACCCGGCAGCTTTGTTGACTCCTCTGAACGAAGACGAAGATGTGTGAGCAGTTATGACTTTAATTCACCATGGCTCCACTGCATCCTAATAAGTCGCCTACGCAGAAAGAACAGCGTAGAAAGAAGAGACAGAATGTAGAGAAAGGTGCTGATGCTAACAAGAAGGCGCATACAACTAATGAATCAACCAACGACAAAGGAGAGAAAATTGAAGTAGAGGAACAGACAAGTATCGTACCGAATATCACGCGATAGCTTGTAATTAAAGTTAAGAATAAAACAGAAAGTCCAGGTGGTTTGAAGGGATTATCCCCTTTCATTATTCAAAGGCAACTTGCTCATGTTGCAGACGAGCTAAAACATGTTAAAAAGCTTCGCAACGGCACTTTGTTAGTGGAGACGTCTACAGATAAACAAACCACTAATCTCCTGAAATTGAAGTCACTAGGACAGTTTCAAGTTCAAGTTGAACCACACCGTCAACTGAACTTTAGTCAGGGCGTAATTTCTTGTTGGGACTTGCAAGATGTCCCTGAACAGGAGATTAAGAACGAACTTGCCAGCTAAGGTGTAGTCAATGTTAGACGCATAAAACTAGAAAGAGTGGTGTATCCCACAGCTTCCCAGGGACGTGAAGGCAGATTTCTATTGCTTACCTATCCGTCCTTATATACCGAGTCCGCTCCGCTGCAATAAATGTTAGCACTATGGTAATGCGACCTATGCTGTATGTGCAATATGCGATACCAGCGGCCATGGTGCAGATCCTTGCGCGTCACTGAAGCCTCAGTGTATTAACTGCAAGAGTGAGCTCACAGCCTGGTCGAGTGACTGCCCGTTATTCATAGAGAAAAACGAATTAGAGAGCTGATGGTGATTGAGAAAATATCTGCTGGTGATGCAAAACGTCGAGTAAGAGAGTCTCAACGCACCCTTCCATATTTTCCACAGTAGCAGCAAGACTACCTGTTAAAACTGTCTCGGTTGGCACCCAGACAGTTGATGTATCCACTCAAACTGAGAGACATCAAGCTGACAAATCTCCTAAACTTCGCCAAGCCTCAACACCCCCTCAAGCTACGCCGAGGAATACTGAGGAAGAAATCGCCGCAAGGGTCTTCTAGGACTCCACGAACTGTACCTACTGTTCGTGCTCGTACTATTTCCAAACTGAATCGTATGTTACCAGTAATGTCGAGCATAAAACGGCTGATAATATTATCGCTACTCAACTAGCTCATCAAGAGTCTCTACCTGCCCTGAACGAGTCGCGGTCGTCCCTGAACTCAGATATGATTGAGGACGATCTGATGGACTCGGAGTTTACTGTAGTCGGAAAGGGAGGTAAATTTAAACCTAGACTTAAAAGGTGATATTTTTATCGATCTTCATCCCAATGGCTATGCTCCAATGGAATCTTAACGGATTTCATTCCCACTATGAAGAACTGCAAGTCTTGTTATCCGATATTTCCCGTGTTGTAGTTTGCTTTCAGAAAACAAAGTTTAAACCAACTGAATCTGTGATATTGAAGAACTATACACTATATCGCACAGATTTTCCAACTGATGGTCGCGCATGTGGCGGTGTTGCAATTGGTGTTGTTGATACGCTGTATTCAACACCTGTCTACATTGGTACGAACCTACAAGTATTTGCTGTTCGCGTCCACCTTGAGCAGCATGTCACAATCCTGAATTTGTACATCACAAGGGAACAATACTTTACGCTCCTTGACCTCCAGAATCTTTTGCAGCAGTTACCTCAACATACAATTTTAGTTGAAGATTGAAATTCATATAACTTTATTTATGGTAGTGTTCGTAAAGATGTCCGCGGTAGAATAGTTGAATCTTTTATTGACGCTTCAAACGTACTTTTATTAAATACTGGTGCTAACACGCATTTTAGTTTGGCAGGTGGAACGCACTCAGCGATAGACCTGTCTCTCTGCAGTGCAGTTCTTGCACCCATGCTGGCATGGCGTGTACATGACGATCTATGTGGTAGTGACCATTTCCCTGTAATTTTTAGACTTTTTAAACCTTTCTCAAGCACCACGAAAGTTACTGCAATGGCATCTGAAGCGTGCTGACTGGAATAAATATGAAACTCGTGTCCAAATAGTTGATCAAGGAGATTTGCCTCTGAATGATTCGGTTGAGTACTTAAACCGTGAAATTTTGCGAGCTGCCAGATGTTCCATATCACAGTCTGGCCGAACGCCACGTCGGCCCTTCTGTTTCCTGGTGGAAGTAGCATGAAGTAGCACGGCGACGGCGCGGTCGCACTCTACAGGTGTTCAACCGATATCCTACAGCGGCAAATTTCAATGCAGTTCGACAGTCACAAGCTTATATTCGACGTCTCATGAAAGAAACTCGGCGTACATCCTTTCGTGAATACATATCTTCCATTAATTTACAAACGCCAATTCGAGACGTGTGGGAACGGGTCAGACGTTTGCAAGGCAACTGTTGTTCCGAGCCATGACTGCTCTGAAGCACAACAATGTCTTGCATACTGACCCAGTAGAGATACCCAATTTTCTTGGAGCAGCCTTCGCAGCAATATCCAGCTCTCAGCACTATAGTGCGAATTTCGTAAACATTAAGCGACAGGCAGAGATAATACCTCTATGCTTCCACTCTAATAATTTCGATCCATATAATGTCGCTTTCACCGAGTGGGAACTTGAAACTTCCTTGCGAGATTTTAGAAACATATCCCTTGGACTGGATGATGTACATTATGAAATGCTGCGACACCTTCCCTCCCAAGAAAAGGTCCTCTTGCTAAATCTCTATAATCAGATCTGGAGGACTGATAGCTTTCCTGCTAGCTGGCGAGAAGCTATTGTAATCCCCATTCTGAAACCTAACAAAGATAAACTAAACCGCACAAGTTACCGTCCCATTGCTCTCACTAGCTGCGTATGCAAGTTATTCGAGAGACTGATAAACCGCCTACTAATGTGGTCCTTGGAGCATAACAACTTGCTTTCTAGTGATCAGTGTGGCCTTCGCCAATATCGATCAACTGTACACCGTCTTATCAGGTTAGAGCCGATTGTTCAAAATGCATTCCACCGGAACGAACACGTTCTTGCTGTGTTCTTCGATTTAGAGAAGGCCTATGATACCACCTGGAGATATGGCATATTACGCCAGCTTCTTGGGAAGGCTAGGAGGGAAGGTGTCGCAGCATTTCGTAATATACATTATTCAGTCCAGGGGATTTTTTTTATTTGGGGGAACGCCTGACCACCCCTGCCTCTTTGCATGCTTTGCACAGATTGAGTCGTGCACTTCCTGGGTCGTGCAACACGTACATCTTAGTACTTCTCAGTCTGGGGCAGGCTTGTCCCTAGAGATTGTTGGATTACCGGCGTTCCGGCATTCCAAGGATCTCCTATTTTCCACCTGTTCGAGACAGCTGGTGTTGCGGGACGGACTTTTGACCAGGCATCCAGAATGTTCTCCTGGTCTCTGTTCCTGGATTGTTGGAACATTTCTACAAAAACATACAATACACATAGGACAATACAGGACGACACAACACATAGGCTTGAGAATGGCTTCTTCTTCTTATCAGCGAGACCCTGTAACGAGACTAATAAGATTAATTGCTGCTTTCGTTGGTTGGTGTCTTCTTTCTGCTTTGTTGTTGTTGTTGTCCCATCACAGGGGTAGCCATCCGATCTTCTTCTACTCTGCTGTTCCTCAAGCTGTCTTCTATCCTGAGGGAGGAGTAGAGAAGCTGGTCAGTCCTGGATGCATGCACTGTTCTGCATGAATATTTCCTTCTTCTCTTCTTCCTCTAGATAATTTCCACACTCATACAGCGCACATTTACTCGCAGGTTTGGTATGCACATCCAGGTAATGTGTTTCTAAGTAACGATGACAAGGTGTCACGACGACAAGTTTT
>JAGDQP010013665.1:0-11165 GCA_022664845.1 Lepisma saccharinum
TATCATGAGGAGGTTACGAAACAGAAAATAAATTTTGGAAAACTCGCCATCGTGAATCCAATATGGTGGACTAGAATGTATTTCACAATGGGTGGTGCTAGAAACACCAAAGTTGGCACAAACTTTGGTTATCGAGAGGTGGTCACGAGACAATCCAATATGGCGGACTAGAATGTATTTCACAATGGCTGGGGCTAGAAACACCAAAGTTGGCACAAATGTATATTGTCAAGAGGTGGTCACGAAATGATAAAGAAATTGGGAAACAGTCGCCATCTTGAATCAAATATGGCGTCCGAAAGTAAATATTGAAGGTATATGCACAGCCCAAAGTACTGAATTTAGAAATACCCAATTTGGCATAAATGTGTATGAGAATGGGTAGGTAAAGGAAAAAATGCTAAATGGTTAAAAAGTTGGGATCTTGGATCCAATATGGCAACCTTTGCAAATTTTCGTATTATCTATCTCCTTTATCTAAATGAATATTTATAACAAATTCCATGTTTCAAGCTTCAGCCGTTTGGGCTGTGCATATATTTTCGTTACTTATGTAGGCCGCCATATTGGATCCAAGATGGAAACTTTTTCATCATCTGGCATTTTTTCCTTTACCTACCCATTCTCATACACATCTATGCCAAATTGGGCATTTCTAGCTACAGTACTTTTGGCTGTGCTTATACCTTCAATATTTACTTTGTGACGCCATATTGGATTCAAGATGACGACTGTTTCCCAATTCCTTTATCATTTCGTGATCACCTCGTGATAATCTAAATTTGTGCCAACATTGGTGTTTCTAGTCTCCAGCCATTGTGAAATACATTCTAGTCCGCCATATTTGATTCAAGATGGTTACTTCTTGAATATGTTTTATTATTCTCGTAATCTACGTTTGATGATTGACCTTCATTCCAAATTTGGTATTTCTAGATTCCGAAGTTGGGGCTGTGCATATGCTGTCTGTCGGCATTTATTTTAGGACGCCATATTTTATTGAAGATGGCGAGTTTTACAAAATTTATTTTCTGTTTCGTAACCTCCTCATGATAGTCAACATTTATACCACATTTGGTGTCTCTAGCCTCAACGTCTCGGCTCTGTGTTTCTAGCTTTAGCTGTTTGGCCTGGGAATATTGATGACTAGGTCATTCGACTAGGGGCCCAAAATATCACAACGGGGTAATTGGAGCAGTTTTTGCTACCATATTTTTTAGTTCTGGGGTGTGCTCTACTCATAACACAAATTTGGTTTCAATCGGTTTGTAACCCTTGGGGTAGTCCCCTTATAAGATCCATTCCCTCATCCGTTCCAAGATGCGGTTCCGAATTCAGAATTCCCAGAAGAGGTACCCAAGATCCAGTTCTGGGTAATCGGTTCCAAAATCCCGTTACGGATACGATCTTCTATTATTGTCCGAAACCATATCCGTCAGTATCCGGGTAATGCGGATCCGGATTCATGTGCCCATTCCTATTGCAAATCCTTGTTACTCACTTTCCCGCCAACAGAATGCCACGGACACATACTACTGCATCTGTTGCTAGGGAACGAATTATTTATTTTGTATATGACTCAAAGTAAACACAACTGAGAGTATATCCAATAGAGCTTGGGCACACTGTACGTTTAACATCTCAGCGATAAGGTACGGCCATTCCGGAAATTAAATTGTCACGCCTCGTAATTGAAGAGTTTATATTAAGAAACCGCACAAGTCCAAAAATATGTTTTTACAGAAAGTGGAATAATTCATCTAGCTGTATTACTAACTAGAATTGTTCAAAAAATGTTCTAGTTCGAAATGATACTCGACAGATTCTTCCACTTTCGGGGAAAAGATTATTGGACTTTTTTCGGTTTTTCTTTCTAAATAAACTCTTGAATTATATTAGGAAACTAGTATAATGGTCTTAGATTCAGTCACGTCTGGCACTTATAATGTATCAACTGTTGTTACGTAAGTGACTGGTGATAGGATTTTACAGTCTCCAAACTCCGAGCGTTGCAGTTTTCTTCAGACTTCAGGCAACTTGAAAATACATGTTCAAACTAATTTAATGTAATGAGTGAATTGTTATTAACGTCCTAAATGAGATAGCGAGCATTTAAGGATGAAAAATGCAGTTTTTGATAAAGTGGGCTCCGAGCCATTCCGTTCAATTGACCCCCGGTGGGATTTGAATCCGAGACCACACACACAGATAGCAAGCGCTGTTACCTCTCGGCCACCCCGAGGTCTAATTTAATATAATCTTGTATATTATAACTCAGTGCTGGGTGCGGTTCAAGTATGAAAATAAAGCGCGGGTTCGGTTCCTCTTTACGCCCTGAACGATATAGGTATAGATGACGTGGTGCACTAATGATTTCCCTTCTGTTTGATAGTTATATATTATAAACATCCAAACATTGAAAGACGTATATGTTTAGATAGATTTGAAAATTAATATACATAAATATAGTTTATAGATAAGGATATAATTATATGAAATGCGTGCACTCATGTTTCCACTATAACCATCGCGAGGAATCAAAAAGTCAAAAGAAGCCATACAAAATACCCTCTTTCAAGAAACTAACTCAGTTATAAAACATTTAGAAAGATATTGTAAAATATTCTTCTTCTTGTTAACAGTGAATTAAGTTACTGTTGTAAACACAATAGTAAACAGAAAAAAGTAGTCAAACCAGAATAAATAAGACCATATAGAAGGATCTTCCTTAGTTTCGTTTTTTTTTTATTATTTTTGGTTTATCAATAGACCTTTCTTCCTGATAATAGTGTGTTGCGAAGGATTCCTGCAGGGTATAGCAGCCAGTTTCCAATATGCCGTTTCCATGGCAACGTGTTTTTCAAAGAAAAAAAGGGAAGAAAGGAGATGAAGGTAGAGAAAAAAAAAGAGAAACGGGATCGCATCACGTTTCCGTAGGGATTTTACGGGGTTCCTCCAATGACTGCTTATTCCTATTTACTCCTCCGTTCCTTGCATCATTTTTCACTTGTCCGGTTTCTTTTCGAACCCAGAATCTGTTATAGGGAAACCTGACACGCACAGATGTGCAATGACTTAATCAAATCTTACCTTCAAGTAAGAACTTCTCTCTCTCTCTCTTTCCCTCTCTCTGCCTGTGGGTGTGAGTGTGGAGATGCCTGCTTCCACAGCTGCATCTTTCTCTTGGTTTTTTATTCAATACGACATCCTCGAGAGCTTTTTATCTTTTTTATGTTACTACATATTCTCGCCTTATGCAAACACTCACAGATACACCTACAGCCCTCTCGGTGTAGCGGTTACGTTCACTGACTTCAGATCGTTATTGAGCAGGCAAGCAGTTTCGAAAGCTGACTGAGTTTTTGGCAAGGTTTCCCTGAGTTTCATCAGGCAAATGTCCTGACCCTGTCTTCCTCTAACCTGGTCGCCGAACAGTGTTCGTCAAGAGATATACAGTGATCGATACTGTATGCCTCAGTATCTGTGCTAAATGCATTTTTATTTTTATATGTTCATATGGTTATGCTATTCGGCTATGAAATCTAATTTTTATTGCATTATGATATTCAGAAAAGACAGGAATTGAATTGGGTGACAAATGTTGGGCGTGTCTGTTATTATAGCAATTCAAAGAAAATACAATGTTTATTAAATGGACAACATATAATATTATCTTGACTGCGTTCTCGTTAAATTTGTAAGTAGTTTATTATCTATGTATATGTGTGTTTTTTATTTTGAACCTAATCACCGCTTGAGTGCTACGAACAACTTTTTATGTATCTTGAGAGCAACTGTCCACCAGGTAGTACAGTTTGCTTTCTGGGAGACTTTAATATACCAGAAGTGAAGAGTCCAAACTTAAACATTAGAAATATCTTAGTTAAATATCAAGAATTGATCAATTTTATGTTATATTTTCGGTTAGAATCACATAACAATATAACAAACAAGAAAGACCATACTTTAGATTTTTTTAACTAACATTAAAAGTGTCAAAGTTGAACATGAAGCTTCTCCAATGGTGAAAGAAGATCCTCGTCATCCTGCGCTCTTAATTACAATATCTTATACCAAGCCTTCAAAACAATATTAAGAACAATATTAAAAGCTATACTTTCAGGTGAACAAATTTTAAATTGCTGTATAGGGAAATAGCTGGAGTTGACTGAGGATGCTTAGAAAATTTTGGTAATTTTAATGAAGCTCTTACTAAGTTCTATGAAATATTTTACGATACTCAGAATAAACGTGTTTCAGTAAAGAAAACGGCCACTAACTCTTATCCATGTGGCTTACAAGAGAAATAATTATCAATATTAAACGGGATGGAAAAGAACAATTGACAACCCTTATTATCATTGTATCATTATAGAGAATTTGTCAAATTAAGAAAACACGTAAAAAAGGATATGTCGTTAGCTTACCAGGAGTTCTTAACTGATACTGAAAGCAACATTCTAAATAACCCAAAGTAACGTTTGAAAATTTATCAAGAAAAAAGCACACGATATCTTCCACCTTCAAATATGACATGCAATGGACAAATAATCTACCTTAATGATAAGATTGCCAATTTTTTTGTAAGCCACTTTCAATCAGTATATAAAGAAAGTCTCCAAAATATGAAATAAAATATGTACTCAACAAATACGATTCAGTAGATTCATTTGAACTGTTGAATGTAACTTTAAGAGAAATACCAGGGTGAGTCATATGTTCGTAGTGTTTTCATGGATAATGTGCAGCACCATCCTCCCCCTGTACCACAGAAGCCTATTCGGCGAAGTACATCCCATCACACTGTATGGTCCTTCTCAAACGTTCCACTAGTGACACAAGCCCCTGACGATACCATGATGCAGGTTTTGAAGTAAAGAACTCAGTAATGTTAGTTGTCACATCATCCACGGAATGGAATTGTCTGCCCCGCATGAAGTGTACCATGGAACGAAACAGATGAAAATCAGATGGCGCAAGGTCGGGCCTGTAGGGGGTGGTGGTAAAATGTCCAAGCCATCCATGTCCGCAATGTGCTGGCGGACTCTTCTTGACCTGAGGCATGGAGCGTTGTCAAATTGGAGGAGCAGTCGTTTTCGGTTCACCAGTGCTGGATAACGACGGCGCACAATGTCGTATACCCATTGCAGCTGTTCAGCATACAATGTCCCATCTGCGGAACGACCATGTGGAACGAGCTCCCAGTGCACCGGACCTTCGAAATTCCACCACACACACAGCATTGTCTTCCCTTCAAACCGCTCTCTTTCAACCACTGGCTGCGCCTCGGTACCTGGTCGAAGCCATTGTTTCCCGGTGTCAGGATAACGAGAAAGATCCACTTTCATAATTAGTGATGATCTGCCGCCAAAACCTGTCGTCAGTTCGGTTTCGAAGCAGTACTTCACACAATATCACACGTTGTTGAGCTTGAGCGGGAGTCAAATCATGGGGAACCATTCTCGGTTGCCTGGAGCGAAACCCAAGTTGATGCAGATGACGAACGACACTGGTTTGTGATGTCTGGACCTCATCTGCCAACTGACGGGTACTGGTTCCTGGGTTTCCTTCAACAGCGTTCAGGAGGACATCGATATCCGTCGTCACAGGGCGTCCACTCTTGGGCTTGTCATCGAGACTGGTGTCACCAGACCGAAAACGTTGAAACCACTTTCTAGCTGTGGACGGGTGGACAGTACCTTCACCTTCTACGGCACAAATTTCCTTGTCTGCTGCTGCTGCATTCAACCCCTTTTTCCAGTAATGGCGCAGAAGCACACGACACACAAGTTTCTCCTCATCCATTATCCTTCGAACTGTGTATTCAACGCGTAGTTCCTCCCACACACCGTTAGCGCTGTGATCAGACAGACACGTGACACGCTTTATGCCACCACCACCTTCACCTGTTCTACACATTGCACATGGTTTTCAGGCATCAAGTGGGCGGGGCCACCCAACGCTACGAACATATGACTCACCCTGGTAGAAGATGCCAGGAAGAAACTGAAACAAAAAAATTCACGGACCAGACCACGTACCTCCTTATCTCGTGAAAGGCTGCAGAGAAATTCTTAAACTTCCCCTGCAGTTTATTTTTAACTTATCAATTAAAACTGCAACATTTCCGGATAAATGGAAGGAAGCTGTTGTATGTCTTATTCTAAACTCTAATTGTAAAAATGAATTAAGCAACTATGACCTATCTCAATACTATCTTCTATTGCTAAAGTGTTTGAAAGTCTCATTTACAATAGAATAATTAATCATGTGCGAAGTGCAATATCGCCATTGCAGCATTGTTTTCTGACTAAAAGGTCAACTGAATCAAATATGGCTGTAATTATTGACTACATAACATCAGGTTTAGACAAAGGTGCACAAATTGATGTTATTTACACTTGATAATTTGATAATGTAAATCATGATATCACGTTACGCAAGCTCAGTTACTTTAAATTTACTGAACCCTCGCTAACTTTAATTTCCTCATATTTAAACAATCGTAATAGTATGTTATTTACAAAGAATTTATTTCAAAACAATACGAATTTCGATAAGTTGTTCTCCAAGGACCAAATTTAGGACCTCTTCTAATTCTGATGTTCATTAATGACTTACCACATTGTATTATAAACTCTAAATAAACTGATATTTGCTGATGACCTAAAATTATATTGGAAACAGCTCCATTGAAGACTTTATAAACTTTAGTATGACTTAATCAATGTTGCTAAGTGGTGTGAGAAAAATAATCTTGTTATAAATGTTAATAAATGCAAGACTGTCTCTTTCACAAAGCTTAAAAATAAGTACAACTCCACATACGCAATTAATGGTGTTCAGATAAGTAGTACCAATTCATTAAAAGATCTGGGTGTAATCTTTGATTCTCATCCACATTTAATACGCGTATTGTGACCATGAGAAATGAAGCCTACATAAACTTAGGATTAATTGTCAGATTAGGAAAGGATTTTAATAATCCGCAGGTTCTTAAATTACTGTATTTTAATCATGTCAGATATAAATTAGAATACGCATCTGTAATATGGAATCCACAATGCAGTAAATATTCTAGGACCATTGAGGTAATTCAATCAAAATGTTTTAGATTCTTTGCGTACAAACAAACAGGTTTTTATCCAAAATTTGATTCGTCATCGCTACTTACAGTCAACTTTGATCTTCTGCCCTTGAAAAAAAAGGAGATTTATTAATTATATTGTATTTCTTTCTAAAATATTTAATAATGAATTTGAATGTACAGATTTAACTGAAGTTATTTGCATAAAAGTTCTCTCACTTAGAACTCGTATGCGAAACAATGAAGTTTTTTCTGTCACAAGACCAGAACAAATGTTATGTTGAAGTCTCCTATATGGCGAACTTGTACTGCTTGGATACGAACTTGGAAACAGAAAACAAGATAGATATCAAGAATCTGGCAAAAACAAGTATACGCTCTAGACTGATTCAATATAATGTCAATATGCTAACTGCAACTTTATTTTGTGGTAACTATATTAATGTTTTCTTCTGCTTTATGCAACGGCGAAATTATTTTGTTAATTTTATCTTGTGGAAATTTTGTTAATGTCTTTGTCCATGTGATTGGGTTAAACTCTCAAGTACACCGACTGTGAGGGTATATGTGATTAATATTTGTTCTTTACAATATCATTAGACGTAATTTTTTACACGCCACGCTCAGAATCTCCTCTCGAATCCACTGGGCTTTGATAGTCGAATGTATAAAAACTAGCATTCTTTACAAAATAAATTGTTCTCGGTAACTAATGGTCATTGTAACATGTCCAAAAAGTTAAGAAGAAATTACAAATGCTTACAAGCCACTTCCGTTTACTGTGTCTCCAACGTAATCCCACTTATAAGCCCTAGTGTATCTGTGAATTCGTTGCTTCATAACAAGAGTCTTCATCCTGGCCTCTGAAGCATTTTACTGATACCAGGTTTCTTATATATGCAGACTAGCTGATTTGCTCGCCCGTTGTGCGGGGTGAATAATATATGTTGTCGACAGTCATGGGGACTGTCACCAATCAGCTTTGTTAGGGGTGTGTTACCTAAGATTGCCGTTGTTAATGAATTGAGTCATGACTAATTTCACCACTTGCAGGTAGTCAACCCGTTGAACAACATTGTAGTGTGGGTTGCCGCGTCTTTTGCTTTAAAATGTTCCACTATTTACTACCACCATTGGAGTTCAATGGATGATTACATGGTCGATTATCTCTAAACATAATAATTTTAGAATCAAAATAATATGATAACTTCCCAGTACGGTCCAATGTCTGATCATGTGCGAAAAATCATTTTAATCGGTCAAGTACATTGTGTGATGCTCGCGCACACATAACCACTTTCAATTTTATAGAGAGAGAGAGATAGGTTATTTCAAATACTGATGAATTTAGTGACACTGAAAAAATTAGTAAATAACTTGAGTAAGTGTGAGAAAGTAATGAAATGTACAACAGCATAATATTTTGTTGTCCTGATCTTTTGAGTTTTAGAACACAAATATAAATAATCCATGATTTACGAAACTCAAATACATAAAATTAGTATATTTCTATATAGAGAGAAACACAACATTTTTTGTAGCCTCAAGTTTCCCTAAGTGTGACGTACTGTTATTTTTACCTGTTGGAGTTTGTCAATGATAGAGTCTAAATATACCCTTAGCACAAAACATGCTTGGCCTAAGAACGCATATCGCAAGAGACATCGCATCAATTAATCATGCTATGCTAAAGTGTATTTGGGAGGAATGTGACTTCAGGTTACTTGTGTGCTAAGTTACCAAGGAGGATTACATTAAATACCTGTGAAGTACTAGTGCAACACTGTGAGAGCATCTCTCTCTAATGATACCAATGTTATCTATCTCACTTTCATTAAATAGAAGTTACATGTTGAAATTAACAGAGCAAAAATGACAGTAGCCGTGACCGGGACTCGAACCCGAATCTCCAAGTTGGGTATGCTATCCATTACACCATCACGGCGCTGGTTACTGCCAATTTCTTCGTGTTAATTTAAACATTCACCATACACAAGATCATTTGTGAAAAAGGTTATAAGTTACATGTGTTTCAATCCTAAAAGTTCATTATGGTTTCGAAATGATAAGAGATATCCGCTAAAATATTCGGCCATTAAAAAAAATACCTTGAAAGCTCAAAATTCTTAATTCTCAATCCTTTTCCTACTGAATATGAAACAACATGTACTGAGATGAGAAGCGTGTTGCATATTTATAAGGATGTAAAATATATCTATTTTTGTATACCTCAAGCTATATGTTTCAATCTACTTATCTGATTACTGGTGAGTTACAATGGGAGTTGCTTTTAAAAGAATACCGTTGGTCCTTTTAATCAAGTGGAAAGCACTACGGTCAGGTTTGGAATCTTTGCTGGGCATTTGAATATAGGTACTACAATAATAATAAATAAATAAAACTGGAACACGTTTTGCACGTCGTCATTTTTATTGTCTAATTGTAAATATAGTCGAACAATTTTTTTTACAATATTTTAGGAGATTGCAAAACAAACACCCACACAAGCGTTGTTCAAATCACAGTAAATTAAGCCAGCAAATATGCCAGTATATATATATATATATATATATATATATATATGTGTGTGTGTGTGTGTGTGTGTGTGTCCATTTTACCATTCTGGTTTTATTGCTAGTAAAAATTTTGCAGAAATACAAACAACATTTGTATTGGAAAACTCTGATGTTACACCGGTGTATACAAAAATTGAAAAACAAAAACGACTGAATGCAAAGGGTAAAAACCACTAGCACAATGTCGCATGCAAAGAGGTATACTGTATGCTGAAATTTTGAAGTGGCTACGCTGGAAGTACAGTCATAAGTGTCCCACATACCGCACCCCCTTCCCTCCTGTACCCAACACACACAAATGTGAAGAGAGAAACCTAAAAAGAATAAAAATGCAAACAACAGAATGGGATAATGCTCTTGGGTCCAGCCAGCATCCAATATTGATCTCGAAAGGAGAGACAGAGAGAGAGAGACAAGAGCAAAAGAAACAACATGTGGCCCTGCAGAGAGCATCAAATTCTCGACATTAACTGTGCAGTAATGTGCTCCCCCGGCGAGACTGCACGAGTTGGATGCTGAGTCGTGGTGGAAGGAGGGGTGGTAACCTGCAGTAATGAGTTACATGGTTGTTGGATTGAAACAAAACTCTGTGTAACTGCGCCCATTTAAACGCGTTCTTATTTTCCATCCGAGTGTCAAAATTCGATATCAGGAAATTATGTCTCTGTAATGAAATTAATTATTTTGTGGGAGGTTTCTGTAACGTAGCTAGCTTAATCATAATACTAATAATACCAAGACCAAATAGCAGGTTTACTGCAGCAAAAACTAGCTAGAAAATATAGAATAAGAACAGAATACGAACTGTAATACAAATGCAAACTACAAACAGTAGCAAGAAATAAAACGAAGAATCACTATATTGAGATAGAACCATATGAAAATACAGAACAAGTAACAATAGACTAAGCATGACAAGAATTGACAAAGAAGTACAATTAGTAGAGCGGAGCCCAGTCAGGGGACTGTGCACATAAACTAACACCAGGCTTCAGTAGCGAGCATCCTATTTATATGATCAATGTTCCGTTAGAAAAATTGCTTCAAGACCTTCTCAACGACACCTCAACCACCTTCCTAGCGCGAGTAGTTATATCTGGCACCGCCCTTTCTTTCGATCTGCCCCTGCAATGTGTATCATCTATACAGGTTTAAGATAGTTTAGCCGAGACCTTTCCAGTGATACCTCAACCATTTTCCTAACCTTAGTAGTTCCTGAGTTGAAAGTAGTCTACGGCCGGCCGGAGCGGGCACATAAGACTTCACAGCCTTGCTGCTGAAACGTAAATTTATTCATTATACATGTAACAGTTAAAGGACTTAGAAATTTGGAAAAGGCAAATAGAAAAAAAACAAGAAAAATGTCAACAAACAAGAGAAATTTAGAAAAGGCAAATGAACAAAAACAAGAGAAATATAAACAAAGAAGAGAAATTTGGAAAATGCAAATAGACAAAAACAAGAAAAATATCAAGAAACAAAAGAAATTTGGAAAAGGGAAA